>JAXQQM020080714.1:0-167215 GCA_034641835.2 Pinus albicaulis | reverse complement strand
ATATCAGTAACATTCTCTGGCTGAGAAATCTTTATTTGAATGTTTTCTTCCAATCTGTGTTATTCAGGAATGACTTAATTTAGTTTAGGCATGAGAATGCTGGCGTTCCCTCATTTTATCGTCCTAGCTGAATATTATTTCTGAACGTTACTTTCAGTATATGTTATGTGATGATGAACCGAAGGAAGATATGGTTAGCCCTGGTCCCAGACTTGTCTGCATAACTAACAGATTGTTTCCCTTGGAATGTGTTAAAAGCTGGCTAGTTTAGAAGCACTTGCTAGATCTTAGACCATTCTATGTTATCGTTGTGTTTCCCCTTGTTTTGTATGTTTTCTATTGGAAGTGTGTCAAAGGCTGGTTGGTTTAAAAGTACTTACCAGATCCTAGTCTGCTTTCGTGTCCTTCTTAAAGTTTTTGTCAAAGGCTGACTGGTTTAAAAGTACTTATCAGATCCTAGGCTGCTCTTCGTTATGCATCTGTTTAATTCCCCTTCTTGATGTATCACTCCATTCCATAAATCAAAATTTAAAGAGATCCTTAGACATAGATGACTAGCCCCTTGGATCACACTTGATGTTGTTGTTCAATTCAAGCCCAGATATGACTCCATAGCCCAATGGACTAAAAACCAGCGTTATATCTATCTATCTGCCAAAACTGTTCTATTTTCTTGCAACTTCTCACTTTTGAAACTTTGCACTTAGGACTTTCCCCTCAAGTAACATTTCATTCTCAACCATCCAAAACAAAACAAAACCCTTGGCCTTCATAACTAGCCTAATATCATTACCTTAAGATTTTCAAAGACAATATCCATCTTTGCACATATTGGAGAGATCCCTCTCCGGATTCAGGAGGGCTAGATCCTAGAATCCCAAAGTTTGGTTGAAATGATGTTAACTCTGTGATTGGACTCTCCCAATCTTGCTAATAAATTACAGAGACCTAACATTTCTGGCGAATCCACTGGGGAAACTTTAACCCAGAATCTCTGGTTCCATGACAATTGTTTTATTTTGCAGTTGAGCCACCAGAAGCTAACATTTCTGGCGACTCCGCTGGGTACCCTTACCCAGAATCTTCATAACATTTTGAGAGTCAAAAGTAGCCTTTTCAAGCACTACCAAGAAATGGTAATTAAGATGAAACTCAATTGAATCAGTGACAAACTAGGTCAGTCCTAGGATTCTTTCGAGTTTTTATCTAACCTTGGAAAATCAGCTAGCTTAGCCTTAAGGATAGACTGTCTTTGTTTCATAACCGTAGCTAAGTTTTGAGGCAAAGTTAGGATATTCTTCCGAACCACAAATAAAAGCAATTTAGAAAATACCAAAAATATTTCAGATTGGTAGTAAAACACTAGTTTTGATATCTTTTGTACGTCTTTGATGTATTTTACTTTATACTCTTAGACAGAGTCTGGAAAGGGCCAGGTAGCCTCCGGGTCTCATCCTCTTTTGGGGGTGACATATCTGGTGAATGCCCTCCTAGTCAACCTCTGGTTAGAGTTTGTTGTGTTTTGAGATATCCTTGAAAGGAATGTTTCACAAACACTGTGGTGGACAATGTACTCCTTTGAAAAAACTCTGAACTTTCCACCTGGCGACTCCACAATCCTGAACAGACCTTAAGACTCCACTGGGAAGAACCCTTATCATTATAAAATCATTCAAACTTAGTTAGAGGACTGTGGGATTTGAAATCGTAAAACAGATTGGTGAACCTCTCTAAGATTGTCATATCTGGTTGAACTTCTCTTGTTTTAGGTCTAAACAACATAGCATAGTGGCTTCTAAAAAGATTCACACTAGAGCCCATCCAGACCCTAACCCACCTGAGATAGTTGATAATCCAAAAAGTATCCTTTGGAAGTCTCCTAAGGTTAAATTATTAACTGTTTTCAGATCACCCTTGAGAGCTAATTCAGTCCCTGAAAATCTTTCAGCTTTGCAACAATCACAAACTGACTTAGTGAACCCATTTAGGACTAGGTCATTTGATGATATAATCCAGTTAGACTCTGAATCTTCACTTTCATCTCCTGAAACAAGTGAACATCCCGGTAGCAGGGAAACAACACCTCCTGATTTACATTTCCTTCAGAATTTAGGTGTCTCTCATCCAAGATCATCTCAACAGTCTACTCCTGGTCCATCCACTTCTACTCACCCTACATCCACTGTTCAAACCACTTCACCTCAGCCCACTTTCCCCTCTGTAAATCCACCTCCACCTCCTGCCATGGCAACATGGTATGCTCCCTTAGTCCTTCCTGTACCATTAGTCAATCTTCCACAGGACTATCAGTCCAAAATTCCATTATATGATGCTAGTAATACCATAACAGCATCTCAACATGTGGACAAGATGAATGACTACTTTGATAGAAATGAAATAATGACTCTGTCAAGTTGAGACTATTTGCTCAAAGTTTGGGGGGAGAAGTAAGAAAATGGTTTAAAGGTTTAACCCCCCATAGTATTAACAATCTCCAAGCCTTCCATCAAGCATTCTTAAACAAATGGGAAGTGAGGAAGAATCATCTCCAAGTCCTTGCTGACTATAACAATCTCCATAGGAACCCTGGGGAAAGTGTACAATCTTATTGTACCAGATTTAACAGCATCTATAATGCACTTTCCCCTGAACTAAAACCTCCTCAGGGCTCAGCTTTAAACAAATTTCCTGAAGGGTTTGATCCAGACATGACATATTCACTTAGAGAAAGAGTCTTTGCAACTCTTGAAGACATGCAAAGGGGTGCTCTTTCTGTGGAAGTAAACTTGATGGAGAAAAGAGAAAGAATGAAGAGCGAGAAGAGAGTATCTTTTAGAGAGGAATCCACCCCTTCCACTTCAAGCTCAAAGATGGAGAGAATGATGGAAGAAATGATGAAAGAGATGAGCATAATTAAGAGAGCACAAGCAAATCAAAATCAAATTGCTCCTCAAAATAGAAACCAGAATCAGAATGTTAGAAGGAACCAACCTCCAAACAGACCCAGGGAAGATGATCAACAGATCACTCCTCCCTTTCATCAAAACTATGTAAGTGAGGTTGAACAAATAGAAGACATAGCAGAGGAAGAGGATATCAACATGTTTGGGGAAGAGGATGATGACTTTGAGGTTCATTATGATAATAAACAAGGTCTTTACACACCTTACGACGACAAAAGAAATGATAATGAAAATTATTATCGGGACATGGAAAATGTCGTCATAGAACCTCAAAGAGAATATGACCTTAGAAGCAAGACCAGTCAACAAACCCCCAACACCAAAACCTCTGACAAATCCTCTCAAAGCAGCACCACAGCTAAACCCAAAACAGCCAATCAAAAAGACAAAACAGTGGCTGTTAATTCTGATAAGGATAAGGAGAAAAACACTCAAAATTCTGAAAAACAGAGTGAAGACCTCAGCAGTACTAACACTTCAGCTAGTACTCCTTCTACAACAATTGTGTCAAGTAAAACAAATCAGCAAGCCGTAATTGTTGATAGAGTGACAGTTAATAAGGTTGAAACAAGTGCTTCAAAGAATCAAACCCCTTTCAGCCTTGAACAGGAAATCTTAAAGATCAAAATCTCTGTTCCATTAACTAAGTTAGCTGCCCAACATGTATATAGGAACCAAATTTTGAAGGCTTTAAATATAGAGGAAAATGGAGATACAGTTAATCTTAGTGATGACCTACCAGAGTTGATTTTTGGCCCTAAGATTGAAGGGAAGTTTCAAGAAGGACCAGTTCCTCCCTTTTATGTGAGTTTGAACATTCATGACAAAATTCTACACAACGCTATGCATGATTCCGGGGCTTCTCATAATTTAATGCCTAAATATGTGATGGAGAGCCTTGGTTTAGAAATTACCAAACCCTACAAAGACCTATACTCCTTTGACTCAAACAGAGTAAAATGTCTAGGATTGATCAAAGACCTCTGTGTTAACCTAGCCCAGATTCCAGCCAAATGTTTACTCATGGACATTGTTGTGGCTGATGTTCTCCCAAAGTATGGAATGCTTTTATCAAGATCTTGGGGAGCTAAGTTACAGGGGACTATGCAGATGGACATGACATATGCGACCATCCCGGTTTTCAATCAGACCAGAAGAATTTACAGGGAGTCTCATATGCAATACACGGTTACAAGTCAAGACATACCACGAAACTCTCCTATATATTCTGTCAATACAGGCCTTGATTCTTTTATCATGTTTAACAATGAAACTCCTAGTGAACAAGTCACTTTAACAGAATTAAAGGCTGACAGGGAAGAAGAGTATAATAATGCAGAAGTGTCCAAACAGTTTGCCACATGTGAAAACATTAGTAAACAAAGCATAGGTCTTGATTTGCCGGTTATGAGCCCATTGTTGTTAGGACTTAACAACCCAGAAAATACCCCTAACATTTCCGGCAACATCCCTCAATCTATTGAATAATTTGAGGAGTCAAAACAAATTCAATTGGGTGATGCTAATCATGAACAGTCAAAAGGCACCATAGTTAAAAAGGACAATCGCCAAACAGACGAAACCAAAGACAGTCCTTTATGGAGTATGTATTTTGATGGGTCATGCACTAGAAATAATGCTGGTGCAGGGGTTTGGATCATTAACACTGAAAACAACCACACAGAATGCATCTCATGCAAATTAAACTTTTAGTGTTCCAACAACATAGCAGAATATGAATCCCTTCTCTTAGGCTTGCATCTCTTGAAGAAATTAGGAGCCAGAAGAATTAATGTGTACGGGGATTTTGAGTTAATCATTAGGCAAGTCAATGGGGAGTATAATGCAAATCATCCTAGACTTAGAGCCTATCGGAATGATGTCATGGATCTGTTGACAACATTTGAGGAGTCAAACCTGAGTTTCATCCCAAGGAAAAAGAACATTATGGCCCACAATTTAGCCTTTGCGGCCAGAACATGTCTAACGCCATATGAGACTGGAGACGACACAACTCCGATAAAATTTAGACCGACAGTGCCTGATAACGAAAAATATTGGCAAGTGTTTGACAATGACAAACAAATAGAAGACTTCATGCAATTCAGAAATGAGTTCGAACTGCACAGTTCAGATTCAGATTATGATACAGACTGCAGTGAAGAAAACTTTCTTGGTGAAGAAGAATTGTCTCCTCAACCTGCAAATATTAACCTATTGTCTAGCGAACTTAGGAACAAAACAGAATTAAGTGCAGAGTCAGAAATGGAAGAATTACAAACTCTGCATTCTAAAGATGAAAATTTGCCGAGTGGTCTAACGCCTTTAGAGGAGTTGTTCGATTTTAACGATGTGGCCAATAAACCAAAACTGGAACCTGTAGAGACCGAAGTAGAGGAGTGCAATATAGGCAGTGAGGAAAAACCGAAAATGATCAAACTGTCCAAAACTTTGCCAGCTCACATTAAACTCAAATACATAGAGCTGTTCCAAGAATTTTCTGATGTTTTTGCTTGGAGTTACGAAGATCTCAAATCCTATGACACTGAAATAATACAACATAAAATCCCTCTTAAAGAAAACCAAAAACCATTTAAACAGAAACCGCGCAGAAAAACCCTGTCCAGTTGCCATTGGTTCAGAAGGAGATCATGAAAATGTATGATGCTGGCATTATTGTCCCTATTAGATATTCTGAGTGGGTATCTAATCTGGTGTCCGTTAGGAAGAAGACTGGAGAAATCAGGCTTTGTATAGACTTTAGAGACTTAAACAAAGCTTCGTTAAAAGACAACTACCCTTTACCAAAATTGGATCACATTTTACAAAGGGTGGTGGGGTCTAAAAGGATTTCGTTGCTTGATGGCTATTCAGGGTATAATCAGATTTTAGTTCACCCTGCTGATCAATTAAAGACAAATTTCACTACTCCATGGGGCACTTTCATGTATGTGAAGATGCCTTTTGGTCTAATGAACGCTGGAGCAACCTTTCAGAGAGCCATGGACATAGCATTCTCGGAAGAATTGGGCTTCTTCATCATTATCTATCTAGATGATGTCACCGTGTTTTCAAAAACAGATGAAGAACATTTAGAACATTTGAGAAAAGTTTTCGAGAAGTGCAAAAGGTTTGGAATATCTTTAAACCCTAAGAAGACACTATTTGGTCTCCAAGAAGGTAAGCTTCTTGGACACATTATTTTAGAAGAGGGTATAAAGATAGATCCAAAGAGGATTGAGGCTATATTGCAAATCTCTCATCCTCGAAATATCAAAGAGTTGCAGTATTTCATTGGAAAGATTAACTTTTTGAGAAGGTTCATCCCTAACTTGGCAGAGCTCCTTAGAAATATCACAAACATGTTGAAGAAGGAGCAAGGGATAAAATGGACCTTGGAAGCAAAGACATCCTTTGAGCTGGTGAAACAAGCATTAACCAAAACACCGGTTCTCATAAGCCCTGATTTTTCGAAAGATTTGTATATCTTCTCATTTGCATCAGAACATACCATTGCTGCTGTCCTTTTACAGAAAAATCCACAAGGACAAGAGCAGCCTATTGCATTCTTTAGCAAGGCATTGAGGGATGCCCCTTTGAAGTATAATATTATGGAAAAGAAAGCTTTTTCTTTGGTTAAAGCATTAAAAGACTTCAGAGTATACATCCTTCACTCACACATCATCGCCTTTGTCCCAAATTCAGTTGTAAAAGATATTCTAACATAGGACCCAGATGGTAAGAGAGGTAAGTGGATTGCTATTATTCTCGAATATGATTTAGAGATAAAACCCACTAAACTCATCAAAGGCCAAGGTCTAGCTAGATTAATGGCTGAATCCAATTTTGAAGTTCTTGATATTAATGTGATTAATGCTTTGGACAACCAAGAAGAATTCTCAACTCCCATTATTGAAAACCATTTTCTGAATTCTCCTTGGTATGCTGATATCGTTTATGTTTTGCTTAATTTAAACACGCCTCCCGGTTTATCGAAAACGAAGGCAAGGTTCTTAAAGCTGAAAGCAGTAAACTATTGCATTGTAGATAAGTGTCTTTATTGGAAAAATGCTAGTGGTATATTGCTTAAATGTTTGCCTAAGTTTGATGCAGAGAAGATTAAGCAGGAATTTCATGAAGGAGAGTGTGGAGGCCATTTGTATTGGAAGTCAACAGCCAACAAAATTTTGAGGGCTGGTTTCTTTTGGCCCACCCTTTTTCCCGATGTTCACAAAATGACAACTACTTGCCATAAATGCCAATTGTTTGAGGGCAAGAGAAAATTATTACCCCTTCCTTTGCATCCAATCACTGTTGAAGCTCCTTTTCAACAGTGGGGACTTGACTTCATAGGTGAAATCCATCCCTCATCTTCTGCCCAGCATAGATGGATCCTTACTGCCATAGACTTTTTCACTAAGTGGATAGAAGCCATTCCTTGTAGGCAAGCTAATGATTCAGTTATCATAAAGTTCATAGAAACCAATATCCTTTTCAGATTTGGCTGCCCTACCAAGATCATCACAGATAATGCAGCAGCATTTAGAAGCAAGAAAATGGTTGACTTCTGTCATAAATACCAGATAACACTAGGGCACTCCACAGCCTATTACCCTCAAGGTAATGGACTTGCAGAGTCCTCCAACAAAAGCTTAGTGAACATAATGAAGAAACTGTTGGAAGACAATAAGAAGTCTTGGCACACGAAGCTGATCCATGCACTGTGGGCTGACAGATTAACATTGAAAAAATTCATTGGTATGTCACCCTTCCAGCTTGTATATGGTACAGATACAATTTTTCCTAACAGCCTTGGTGTACCAGTTATGAAGTTAATTCAAGAGTTGCAGACTAAAGATAATGACATGATCAGAAGAATAAATCAAACCATTCATCTTCAGCAAATCAGAGAGGAAGTGTACAACAAAACATTGCAGAAACAGGACATCATTAAGAAGCTTTTTGAGAGAAGAACAAAGGCCAGCAATTTCAAGATTGGGGACAAAGTGTTAAAGTGGGATTCAAAGAGAGAAGATAAGGGAAAGCATGGTAAATTTGACAATCTATGGCTTCGCCCTTACTCTATTCATTCAGTTGCTGGAAACAATGCATTCTTCTTACAAGAGTTGGATGGAACAGATTTGTTTGGGGGTCCAGTCAATGGCAGGATACTCAAGCATTACTTATCTTGATTCATGATATGTTTTTAAGCCTTCTTTTTTCTTTTTTCCATTGTAAAAATTTCATCCATCATTGCATTCAAAGTTATGAAAAATCAAAAAATACAAAAACAAAGAAAAATAAAAAGAGGGCAGAAATGAAAACAAGAAAGGCAAAGCCCCATGCCAAAAAAGAGAAATAAATTTTGAAAGTGTGCAAGCTCAAATGCCACTCCTCAGAAACACACTTCTAGTTAGTCAAACTGTTTAAACTTGACTAATTAGCTTTAAATTTTCTGCTGATAGGTTAGTGAATTTGATTTGCCAAACTGTTTAATCTTGGCTCATCAATAGATAGATTAGGATAGAAATTAAGGTTCAAACATGTTCAAAATCTGAACCAAAGTTTCCAAAGAGAGATGACTCAAAACTGTTTTATTTTCTGAGTCAAAGAACGTGTAAATCTGGTTCTAAATCACTCAAAATCTGAACCAGAAGAAAAGAAAAGACAGCTCAAACAAAGTAAAAAAAAAAAAAAACAGAGCTATGAAGAAAGGGAAGGCAGTACTTAAACTTTCAGATCTTAAGCCTTCTATTTTTATTTTTATTTTCTGCAAATAATAATCTATGTGCAGCTTGTTTTTATGCCATAGATCACAGCAAGTCGAACTACTTAATCTTGACTTGGCTGTTTTTAAATTTCTGCTTTAGAATTTAGAGAATGAAAGTTTGTTGGACTGTTTGACCCCAACAGACAGTGGATTAGGTAGAGAAATATCTGAGCTCAACTGTTTAATCTGAGTTCAGGGAGAAATAAGGAGTAGAATTAGACTAGTTTTTATGCTTTCAAAAGAATAAAATGTTGTAAGAGAGTTTGCCAATCCAAGTGCACTCTAAGAAGAAAAAATGTTAGATCAGTAGGATTGGGTAGGTAGAAAGCTTGTAGATGAAAATCCATTATTTTCATGGCTGCTGAATATGTTTTCAGAACCAGATCATCCAGCAAAGGAAGGAAAGCCCAATGGATCAGGCACAAGTCAGCGTCCCAGAGAAATCAAGTCTGAATTCTTGATACCTTCAAGAAGGCACCATCCCCAAGTGGAGCCACTGTTAGCCACCTATAATATTTTGTTATACCAAAAGGTGGCTAAATCTGTTTTGAGCCTTCAAGGAACAATTTTTCAATACTAAAATTTGTTGGCTCTTGAAGACTCCTTGTAGGCCTCATGCCTCTGTCCAAAATCTTCATTACTTTTCCTATTAATTCTGCTGATTTCCTGTAAGAAACTGCTGAAGAAACCATCATTTTTCCCCTTTCTCCCACTCATAACTAACCTTCATTTGCTCCCCCTTTTCTCCGTATTATTTCCCTACTTTTCATAAGTTTCTCCCTCCATTCGTGAAAATCCTCCTGACATGGTTTAAAACTTCTGGTTGAGCTGTGTCGAACCCCCAGAATCCCCTTTAAAATCTTTCCCCTAACCTCTGTTGGCAATTTTCCTCCCTTACCCCTCTATCGTTCCTTTCCTCGGCCTTCAAATTCCATTTAAAAATGCCAAAACCCACTTTCCGACCTTAATATAGGCATAAGCCCCCTCCCGCTAGCCCCTTTCAAACCACTTCCCCACACATGCCCCGGCGCTGGGACCAAGCGCTTAAGTCCCAAGCGCTAATCGCAATCGGAAGTCGGGCGGGTGCACAAATCCTTTGTAAATAGTCAAACTCCGATGCGATTTATTTATAACAATAAGTCTGGCGATGCGTTCCGCATCGTTGATCTTCCGCGGAAATCTGATGGTGGAGCGCTAATCGTATCCCCCTGCCCGATCGCAATCGCAATGCTTCAAATATGCCATCCGATCAATCGCAGTCCATACCTCCGATCTTCCGATCCTACTCTCCCTCCGATTTATTCTTGACCGTTGATCTAATCCTTGATCCAACGGTCCGCGCAAAAACGCATCGCAATGTTTCACCCCCTTGCGATTACCTCCGATTCATTCCCCGCCGTCGATCTGGTCCTCAGATCAACGGCCAGCGCTTAATCGCACTGGAAGTTCAATCGCATCCCCTTTTGTGCCACCCCCGATTGAGACCCTCCGATTAGATCTGGACCGTCCACGTGTCCAGATCGGACGGTCCAAAACTGCTCCTCCTTATTCTTCTCCCGCTATCCTTTTTGCCTTTCTATGCAGATCTCCATCGTTGGTTGCCCTCATCCGACGGCTACGCTCCTCCCCCGCCATCCGAAGCAATTTAAACCTATTTCCGCAGGATTTCTTGACTGTTGTTGTGTTTTGCAGGCGTTTTAATGGTTTTCCATTATAGAATGAAGGAAAACCGAGGGATGGGAAAGAAGTTTCCTGTGCCTTCGGGCTATCTTAAGGAGGCCATTCACGGGGTTCTATTCCATGTCTCGTCAGTACTCTATGAGTATTGATTCCGTAAAGCCCAGTGTGGGTCTGCACATCGACAAGACACTGTTTTAAATCAAACACAGTTAAAGAGTATCAGTTTTGAGAATAAAGCACAACAGATGAAGATTGAAGACAGTTTTTATGGGGATTACGGCTAAGACAGTTATCAAAAGCCTAATCCCCAATCTAAAACACAGTTTAAAGGAAAAACCTAAAGTTTTTTATCAGACAAAAAGCCTCCACCGCCACATCTGAGGCAAATTGATTCCTCAGCTACCACCGAGCCACCTGTTGCCTCGAACCATTCAGAACAGAGGCCGAAGTTATTGCTCGAAGAAATATCTGCCTCCAGCATTGCCAAGAGGTTATTTCTGCAAGGAAACCAATGAATAAATATCTACAGAGTTATTCCAAAACAGACACAGAGCCTCAAAGTCAAACAAAGCTTCCCCCGAGCTTTGATATTTATTGTGAAACAGTTAATGTAGTGATCCACCTGTAAATTTTTCCCTCGAGCCTCTCAAAGGGCCGAGAAGTCTTCACTCTGCATTAACTGCCCTTGAGATATTTTGTTAAAATCTCACCTCCTCATCTTCCTATAAGTACTTCTACAGAAGATGAGAAATTGTTGGTTGCAGAACTTTGAAATACACTTGAGCTTGAGACTTCTTTTTGTACATAGTATTCACTGGCCCTTGAAGCTCTGTTTGTGCCAGAGTAGTTAGGTTGAATAATGAAGATGATTGCTGAACTGAAACATTGGACTTGAAGTTTGTAGCTGGTTTGACATCAATATAAAAGCTGTTTCATGGGATCCTGATCTATATTGACGGTGATGTTATTCTCATTTGTAACTTGTTGTTTTATTTCTGTTTTCATGTTGTTTCATTCTCCATTGTAAAGAACAGTTTAAACAGGGTTAGGACCTGCTGTATATCAGTAACCTTCTCTGGCTGATAAATATTTATTTGAATGTTTTCTTCCAATCTGTGTTATTCAGGAATGACTTAATTCAGTTTAGGCATGAGAATGCTGGCGTTCCCTCATTTTATGGTCCTAGCTGAATATTATTTATGAACGTTACTTTCAGTATATGTTATGTGATGATGAACTGAAGGAAGATATGGTTAGCCCTGGTCCCAGACTTGTCTGCATAACTAACAGATTGTTTCCCTTGGAATGTGTTAAAAGCTGGCTAGTTTAGAAGCACTTGCTAGATCTTAGACCATTTTGTGTTATCGTTGTGTTTCCCCTTGTTTTGTATATTTTCTATTGGAAGTGTGTCAAAGGCTGGTTGGTTTAAAAGTACTTACCAGATCCTAGTCTGCTTTCGTGTCCTTCTTAAAGTGTTTGTCAAAGGTTGACTGGTTTAAAAGTACTTATCAGATCCTAGGCTGCTCTTCGTTCTGCATCTGTTTAATTCCCCTTCTTGATGTATCACTCCATTCCATAAATCAAAATTTAAAGAGATCCTTAGACATAGATGACTAGCCCCTTGGATCACACTTGATGTTGTTGTTCAATTCAAGCCCAAATATGACTCCATAGCCCAATGGACTAAAAACCAGCGTTATATCTATCTATCTGCCAAAACTGTTCTATTTGCTTGCAACTTCTCACTTTTGAAACTTTGCACTTAGGAATTTCCCCTCAAGTAACATTGCTATCACCCCACATCCTTTTTTTCAACTCTATCATTTTCTTTAAAAAATTTCCTACAAAATATACTATATGGTATGTGTTATATGCACATCTAATAATTATATTTTACTTTGCAATTATAATGATAAAACAATCTTCCTCTTCTTCCTTTTATAGAAAATGAATTATAGTAACTTATAGATAGTGACCATACTAAGTAGACAACGTTGAGCCTTGACATAAGGAGAAGGGTACACAACAAAATTAATAAGTGATTTTATGTCAAAAAAAAAAAAGAGAGACCTAAACATAAACACAAGGAAGTAGTCTCAGGAGAAGCAAGAAGAGGTTGAGTAAAAGCGCAGAAGCAACACAAATATGTAGATCGCAAAGAGAAAAAAATTATGTTAAACAAATACAAATTACGAAGCATGCACAACATGGAAAGACAAACCATGCTAAAATACACTAAATAAAATGTATGTTAAACAAATACAAATGACAAAGCATCCATGACATGGAAAAACAAATTACGACAAAAGAGAAACTAACCTAAAAGGATAAAAAACAAAAAAAACATCCACAACATGGAAAGACAAATTATAACAAAGAAGAAGCTAACCTAAAAAGATTAAAAACACAAAAAAAATCCATAATAAAGAGAGAAACAACATTATGAAAAAAAATTATTCAAACAAATATAAACCAAAAAACATCTACAATGAAAATAGATAAGAAAAACAAAAATCATCCCCAACATAAAAGAAATAAACAAACTATAAATCAACTATGCCAAAAAAAAAAAATCTACAATAGGGAGAGAGATTGTGTGGGAACCAAAAAGAAAATGCAAGCATGCACCACCAACTTTGATATATATACTTTTATTAGTAAAAAGAAAAGTTCATTGGCCATATTATTGACAAAAAGTCTTTCAATACCGTTAAAAATTAACAATTTGGTTAGACTAATAAATATTAAGGAGAAAATTTTATCTTGCACTGAAAATCTTTATTACACATCCCATGACAACTCATTTTATATAATCATTACCTTTCACCAACTTTGATATATTATTTTTTACTAGTTAAAATAAAAGTTCATTGGCCATATTATTGGCAAAAAAAACAGTCTTCCAACACCATTAAAAATTAACAATTTGATTAGACTAATGAATATTAGCACTGAAAATCTTTATTACACATCCCATGACAACTCATCTTATATAATCATTACCTATGTTCATGAAGTCACATTATACAACTATTAATAATAATTCATATGTTTTTTACTAAATAGATATATAAATGTAGGTGACCTACTATACTAAATAAATATATAAATATAAGGAAAGATTTAAATCTTTATGAAAAGTTTAAATTAAATATTTTAAAAATGATTAGAATTTTAATTTAATTAATTTCAATATAAAACGATCCACGGAAAGTGCATTACAAAATGACGAGGGAAAATCTTCAGTCTACATGATGGAAGCAACTCAAAAAATTGTGACATTTACAGTAGAGTAAATTTATAAACATGACAACCACGAAAATGCACTTTATGTGACATTTGCACTATTGTAAATTTATAAATATAAAAATGAAGAAAATGCACTAACGCTATATAAAATCAAGTTGTAATATTTAAATGTGTTTTTAAAATTAAGTAATGTTTCTTCCTTCAATTGAGCGTGATGTTAATTATGATGATCCTATTAAAGCATCGTTACTTTATAGTGTTTCATTTAAAAAATTGTTTTACAATATTTTATGTAGTTACTTTATAGTGTTTCATTTAAAAATTTGTTTTACAATATTTTATTTAATATTTATTAGTATTGGTAATTTTTTTTATTATAATGGTTCTCTAATATTTTGGAATAAATGGGTTTAAAATATTATAATTTTATTAGGGTAGAAAATTAAAAGTATTTTTTTCAAATTTTAATTTATATTAAAATTAAATTTTAAAATATATGTTTGGATTATTGAACTCAACAAAATTTCGTTGATAGTGGAATGTTTTTTTTAATAATTTTCAAATAAAAAAAAAAAATTAGAAGAATTCTATGTAATTTTTTATGCGAAATTATATTTAATCTTAGTAAATATTAATCATTACCATTTTCATTGTCTATATATTTTTTATTAATATATTTAATTTATTATTGTACTTATTTTCTTTAATAATAATTATTCAATAAATAATTTTTCTTTCCTAGTTTTTCCAAGAACGCTCCAAGAACCTGCATCAGAGAAACTAGGGTATGTGCTTCACGCACCAGGGCACTTCGGGCCTTTGTACATAGCAGTTGCCATTTTTATTAACAGTGCGGCTGGTATTGTTTATGGCGGCCATTTCAGGAGGGGGAGTCGCAGCCCCCTCCTTCCGTAATGTCACTGCTGGAGACAGACCTTCCATGTAGTCGCCGCGAGAGGGAACTCAAACTTCTTCGCCAGTTTTGGGAGCCAACTGGCAAGCTAGGTCGAAAGGGCCCTGTCTGCCGAGATCTGTTAAGAAGCCATGATTCACTATACCAGCAACAACACTGACTGAGTACCGTGGTTATATGAAAGATCATGCCTTAATCTGTAAGTTCATAGGTGTCTGGCATACAGAAATGGATTCAAATAAAGTGGCAACCCAAAGGTCATATTGACCTAAAATTTGGGGCCAGAGGTTTTTTCACTGTCATTTTTACTAATCTGTTAGATAAAGAGCGCATTTTTGAAGGTGGTCCTTACTTCTATAGCAATGCAGGTCTTTTTATTCGGCAATGGGAAGAATGCTATAACCCAGATCAGGAGCAATTTCTTGCTGCCCCTGTTTGGGTTCGTCTGTTTGGTCTTCCGATTGATTTTTGGGCTCTGGCTATTCTGGAGGGCATAGGAAATTCCTTAGGAAATTTTGTTAAGATAGCTGATACAAATCGGCGGGGACGATATACTTCTTTTGCTCGCATTTGTGTATATATGAACATATCAGAGCCCTTGCCTGAAATGATTGAGTTAGAATATGAGGGTAAAATCTGGAATCAACTTCTGGATTATGAGCACATTCCATTTCGTTGTAGGCGATGCCATGAATATGGCCATCTGTATAAATCTTGCCCTTTGAATACTGCTGAAATTCCTTCTCCTCCGAACCCCATAAACCCTGAGCAAATTCGAACAGAGGAAGAAGGTTTTATTCCAATCCTGGCTAAAAAACAAACTAGTCGTTCTTCAGGTACACAACCGCACGCCTCTACACAGAAAAAGTCGAGTACTCAACAAGTAAATCGATATGAGGTCCTCCAAACTGAAGGTGAACCATCCAATACAGCCTCACCAGTTCCAGAGTTGGAAGGTGGCCGTCTTGTTGAGGAACTCAGCACCCAACCAAGTTAGTCGGGGAAACGAAAAGAAATCGAAGATACTGCAGAGACTGCCTTGAGTCCGCAACCGGATTTGCCGCTAGATCAGGTCCCTATGAATGTTGAACAACATAAAGAGGAACTTTGTGTTGAAGAAAGGGTTCTAAAGCGTCTTCTGAATGATTGGAGAAACATTGATGACCGATTCATCCCTATCGAGGAGAAATAATTATATAAAGAAACCTTTGAAAGGTATCTCACAGTGCAAGCGCATAAAGAGGTTCAAGCTATGGAACAGGCAACCAACGCCCCTACTCCTCCAAAAGCCCCTAAGAAGCGTGGCCGAAGAACCTTGCAAGAATCCATACAGTTAGTAGGGGAAATGCTGATCAATACTGGTAAGATAGTACCATTAACAACACTCTTCCAACAAACTCCTAAGTTTTCTCAATGAAAGTCCTCTCATGGAATATTCGAGGCCTCAATAGTCGAGGCAAGCAAAGATTTTTAAAAGGGAAATTGAGGTCTGAAAATCCTCAAGTTATGTTACTTCAAGAAACCAAGATAACTTGCTGTAAATTGAGTAGTCTCCTTAACACTTTTAATCCTCATTACGAGTCTATGGCAATTGATTCTCGTGGTACATCAGGTGGAATAGCAGTGCTTTGGAACCCGACGGAAATTGCAGTGGATGGTTGGCTTGCCTTTCCTCAAGTTTTATCAGGGTATTTTAGGAAAATTGGCTCTCAAGAGCAGCTCTTTATATCTGCAGTGTATGGCCCATCTATTCCAAGCGAGCGACAGAGTTTTCTTCAGGATATCTGAACCCTCAATCAGCTATTTCCTGCCCCATATTGGCTCCTGGGTGGGGACTTTAATATGATTTTAAATTTGGATGAAAATAAAGGAGGACTCAGGCGTGAAGATCCAGATATGGTGTTATTTCGCGACCTTCTTACGGATCTTCATCTAGTAGACATTCCAACAGTAAATGGTAAATTTACGTGGAATAATCTCCGAGGAGAGTGACATCAAATAGCCTTTCGCTTGGATAGGTTTCTGGCATTTGAAGCGCTAGTCAACCTTGATGTGTATTATGAAGCGGCAATTTTACCATCTTTGGGGTCGGACCATTGGCCTATTCGTCTTGATATTGATGTCAAAGCTGGCCCGATGAATCGGCCTTTCCGCTTTGAAATTTTTTGGCTCCGTGATCCGCAATTTTTAGATAAAGCCAAACACTGGTGAGAAATGAATTTAATTGTTGGGCAGAATAAGATGCATTCGTTTCAGCTCAGACTTAAGCAATTAAAAACTGAAATTAAAAGATGGAATAAAGAACAGTTTGGTAATATCCATCAGGATCAACTTCGCCTTCAAGCAAAAATGAAAGATTTGCAGGAACAAATGATCCTGCATGGCTGCACGGAAGCTTTGAGCATCGAAGAAGGTCTTACCCTTAGCAGTTTAGAAGAACGGAGAAAACAAGAAGAGATTTTGTGGAAACAAAAATCTCGAATTCAATGGTTGCGGGAAGGAGAGCGGAATACTCATTTTTTTCATAAAACAATGATTCGGCGAAGGCAACATAATCGAATCTTTTCTTTAAAAGATCAGAATGGTAATCGTCTCTTCCAACATGAGGAAATGGCACAGGAATTGCGCAATCACTTCAAAGAATTGCTAACAGAGCCTACGCCAAATCGGGAAGATGCCATTGCTAAAATAACAAGGCATATTCCCTCTATCATCACTAGAGAGAAGAATTTAGCGTTACTGCGAGAAGTAAGTCTGGAGGAAGTTGAAGCAGCTGTTATGCATTTGCCAAGGAATAAAGCTCCGGGACCCGACGGGTTTATTGCTGAATTTTTCAAGGCAGCTTGGAAGTTTATGGGTCAGGATATCACGGACGTGGTTGAAGAATCTCGGAGGCATTGTAAGGTATATCCAGCTCTCAACGCCACTTTACTTACTCTGATTCTGAAGCAGGAGCATGCTAATACACCAGTGGGATTCCGACCTATTGCACTTTGTAATGTTATCTATAAAATCCTTTCAGCTATTATGGTGAATCGACTTAAACCCCTTCTTCCGCAACTTATCTCCCCGGAGCAAACATGATTTGTTACAGGCAGACAAATTCTGGATGGAATAGTTACCGCTCAAGAAGCAATTCATTCGCTCCAGTCCAACCGGGTGAAAGGTATGATGATAAAATTAGATTTAGCAAAAGATTATGATATGATAAGTTGGTCCTATCTTCTGGCAGTGCTCCAGAGTTTTGGGTTTGATCAGCGATGGTCGCAGTGGCTTTTCTCCTTTATTTCCATGTCGAATTTCTCTATTCTCCTTAATGGCATTCCATCTCAGCATTTTAATATCTCAAGAGGCCTTCGGCAGGGTGACCCCTTATCTCCATTTTTTTTTATCGTAGCAGCAGAAGGGCTTGGCCAGCTACTTAAAGCCTATCTCTCAGAGCGCAAGCTCCATGGTTTGAAACTCTGGGGTCCTGTTATTGCTCTGACTCATCAACAATTTGTTGATGACATTTTACTCTTCTGCCAAACCTCAGTACGTGAGATCAGAAAAATTCTTGCAATCCTCGATATCTTTATGGTTGCGTCAGGTACTCTTGTGAACAATGATAAATCTCATGTTTATTTTTTTAATGTTAACAATGCTTGTCAGCAGTATCTTGCTCGCCTCTTAGTCTTTCACATTAGTTGTTTCCCCATGCGATATTTGGGCGTTCCCTTATGTAAAACCTAGTTAAGAGTTGCAGATTGGCATGCTCTCATTACAAAGATAGAACAAAAATTGCAAAACTGGGCGTTTCGAGTTCTCAATGCTCTTGGTCGATTAATTTTATTGAAATCAGTCCTGCAATCTATTCCTATATATCAACTTTCAGGCAGAGCTGCCCCGAAAAGTATTTGTAATCAATTGGTGAGTTTGTTTACAAAATTTTTATGGCAAGGAGCGCAAAATAGTCGGAAGTGGGCTCTAGTGTCGTGGGAGACGATGATTAAATCTAAATCTGCAGGGGGCCTAGGTCTTCACGATCCCTATATCCTTAATCAAGTGATGGGCGCAAAACTATGGTGGCGGTGGCTCTAGGGGGGACAGGACTTGTGGAAGACACTCTGGGAAACTAAGTATGAGATGCCGCACTCTATTTTCGGAAAATTGAAATTGATGTTGTTCCCAAAGGATCAGCGATTTGGAATCTCACAGCGGGTAATCGATTTCTTATTCGCCAGCATAGTTTTTGGGAAGTAAGAGATGGCACCACTGCACTCTTTTGGGAGGATTCGTGGAAAAAAAGAGAGAAATTATTTACTCGATTAGATATTGCTGAACTCTTCTTATTCACCAATATTCCACATCACTGATTGGTCTCCAATTATTGGACTCAGCATCAGATGAGTCAATGGCGGAGATGGAAAGAGAAAGCAGCATGGCCTGGCGCACCAGACACTCTGCAATGGCATAACTATGCACGTGAGATGCAGACCAAGAAAATCAAGATACAAACAGGGACATACGTTCTTCGTTGGGGTTATCGAACAAAAGGAATGTTTACTATTAATGAGGCTTATCATATACAAGCCCACATTCACCATGCTCCTGGTTCTCCTCTTTGGAAGAAAATCTGGTCCATGTACCATTGGCCGAAAGTGGCATACTTCTTATGGATTGTTAGTCATAAGAAAATTCTAACATGGGACAATCTGCAGAAGCGAGGTATGATAGGCCCGTCAGTATGCTCTCTCTGTAGACAAGCCAATGAAACCACTGAACATATTTTCAATAGCTGTGGCTATGTGGAACCTCTTTGGCGAAGTTTAGAATTTACCTTCAGGCACACTGATCGTGATCTCACCAGCGTGATTACTACACTTTTGAATTGGCGAAAAGGTAGTTATAAATGTGTGGTTTTAAATTGAGCATGGTAGCTGGTACTGGGTTTTTTAATTTGGGATCTTTGGAAGGAACACAACCAACGAATTTTCCAGGGTGAGGACAATCCCAATCACAAGGTCTGGGAAAAGGTGCTTGATAATATCAGAGAAACTATCCTGGTTGAAAAATGGCTCCAAGATGATTGGAAAGCAGAAGGGTTTGAAGTACAAATTTTGCATAAGTTAAATCTCCATCCACAAATGTTAGTTGGCAATCTCTGGAAATTCAGAGCTCCTCGGCAACATTTCCCTCAATGTTGGCAACCGCCTACTCTGGGCTTCATCAAACTTAATTTCGATGGTGCCTCTAAAGGCAATCCTGGGAAAGCTGGCATAGGAGGCGTTTTCAGGAATTCCCAAGGTGAATTTTGCCGAGTTTATGCTCTGTACCTTGGTTATGCAACGAACAATGAGGCTGAATTAACTTCACTTCAACACATATTAATCATAGCCAAGCGCGAACACTTCCACCGACTTATCGTTGAAGGGGACTCTGCTATGGTTATTGGAGCTTTGACTAAACTTCAAGAAGGTACACATTGGGATAAAATTAGCAAAATTTTGCGAACAACAACTTTGCTACAAGAGATTGAGACTTTGGTCACTCAATTACACTACATCATTCCATCTCATACTCAGTGAGATTGCAATGAAGCGGCTGACTATTTGGAAAATTGGGGCTGTCAAAATCATGACCAACATCTTGATATCACCTCCTCTGCTAGGGCTTGGAATATTGAATTTTACTCTCTACAACTCATTGTAGATAGAGATCTTCGAGATAGAGATATACGAGATAACCCCCGATCGGGGTGTGGGTCAGGACCTCTGTTGTCAGCAACCTTTAATGAGTGAGCTGGCTGTCAGTCTTGTAATCATGACCACCATCTTCGTATGCAGGCACGATCTACTGTAATTATACCACCTTCTACTGATGAGACGACTCTTTATGGTATATTGCATGTCGGTTTTATGTGCATTTGCATCATTCTGTGATTTATTCCCGCGGTTTGGCACAGTGCAGGAGGGTATTCCGGTGGTGCTTTGGGTCGGTTACAGTGACTGCTTACAGGGTTACAGATTAGGAGAAGAGGGTTTTGGTATGTACTGTCTCACTTTTCTACTTTTAACTCTGCTCATTCTCCGCCATATGCCATGGATTTGTCAAAGGCGATGGGTTTGTTGATAGTCTTGTCTTCTTTTCATTTTCATGATGATGAGGAGGTCGATCCCTGCTTCAGAAGTCCGCTTCTCAATTATTGTTTTCTGATATGGGTTTTTAAGGTCTTTTATGTGGGTTTATTTTGCCGTCGTAAGCACTGTCTTCGCTGGTCTCTATAAAGAATTTCTGCCTTTCTTTCGCAGCCTCTTTGCAGTTTACCTCGATAGGGGTTTATCTTTTTGCATGCCAGTTCTGTAGGATTCTCTACACCTTGTCTGGCTTTTCCCAGTTGCTGCTCTTCCCTATTGGATATGACCCTTAGCACTCAGTTTTTCGTGCAGTTGTTTATGTTCGTCTCTGGAATCGTTCGCCTATCCTTCAATTGGGTTGGCTTCTTGCATTTTGCCAGCATGCACCTGATCAATACTCCTCTGATGCATATTTCAGATTCCCTGGCTTACCTTTCTGCTCTGTTTCTTTATTTGTCTCTCACAGGATTTTTGGGAGCTAGTATGACCAAATTCACCTCGCCAGCGCGCAAATCAAGAGCCAAGGTTAAGCAAACAAAAATCTCTTTGCGCTCTTGCAAGTGAGGGCGCAAAAATAATGTGCAAGTTGTTGAAAGTTTGGTTAACTATTACACTGCTACGACCCCTCTTCCTATTCATAAGAACATTCAGGACTGGGAGAAACATAGTTCGGAAGATGAGGTTGATCCACAGTAGCAGCAAGCCACAATGGATTTCCTGCTTGACCCTGGTAGTACTAGGGGTAGGGTATCTCTTTTCCAGCAAACTGTTAAGATGTATTGGAAGTTTAAATGTGTACTTGCCAAGGCCCTGATGAGTATGAAGGAACAGGAAGCTCATTCTTCCCTGTTATTTGAGCTTAATCATATTAAACAGGATATGACCTCTATGACCAAGATCCAACAGTAGCAGAATGATAGAATTGGACGCATTGAAGAGTAGTTGCGTGATTTGCAGTGGGTGGAGTTGCTTGTGTCCTCTGTGGAAGATCCAGCCCCTATGCAATCTTCTAATGGCTAGGCCTCTTTGTTTCTTTTTGTTTTTATATGCTTTTGTTCATCGAATTTATAGTTGTTGCTTCATATGTAAGTATTATGGACATAGTCGAGTAGTTCTTGCTGCTACTGATAGACTGAAACAATATCGCTTTTGGTTGGCCTTTAACTTTTTAAGATGGCCAACAGACCTAGTTTCACCTTGGGCAGGTTGAGGCACATTTTTCTTGATGTATTTATTTAGAAACTTTCTCTAAATAATAGAAAAGTCAGGTCCTATGAAATTAACAATAATAATAATAATAATAATTATTCATTAAAAATGTAAGAGAATTTTTTCTATATCTTTAATTTTTCTCAATTTATTCGAATCTATTAATAAATTGATTTAATGGATTATACATTGATGAAAATTAATTTGTAGATACTTTTTAAATTAATTTTTTCCCATGGAAAAAATAACTATATTCAAAATATGAATATACAAGTTATTGCGCCGAGAGGCGCATTCTAGAGCCTAGTATGACCCCGATGTGTAAGTATGTCGAAAGCCAAAAAAAATGTCGGCTTGAACAATAGCTTACATAAACATATAAATGAACAATTAAAAATTTATTAAAAATAAATTTAAATGATATAAACTTAAAATATGAAAAGTTTACTAACACTCAAAAAAGAGATATGGTAAATAAATAAAATATGGTAAACACGAAAAAATATAAATAAACCATAGGTATGGTAAATAAATAAAACCGATTTTTATATTTACTCAATAAACCACTTTATATTTACAAAAACTCGAAAACAGGTTTTATTTAGGTGAAGCCTATGGGACAAATTATTAATAATACCATGGGCCAAATACCATGGGACAAATTATTAACAATACCATGGGAAAATACCATGGGCCAAATAATATATTTATAAAAATAGGTATGGTAAATAAGTAAATATAAAAGAGGTATAAAGAGGTAAGGTAACTAAATAAAAATATATCAAATACGATTAGAAATCAAGATCTAATTATATATGAAGTATAAGGGTCAAATACCATGGACCAAATTATAATTAATACCATGCAAACAAATTTTATTAACCCTAACATTAATATTAAAATATTAATATTATTAAATTTAATATGTTTAGATTAATACAATATTAAATTTATTATATTGTAATATATATTAATATATCATGATATATGATAGAGGTGGAGAAATAGGGGGAGTGACCAGGGAGATATGGAGATAAATTGAAGGAGAAGGGAGAAGAGGAATGAAGAGAGAGAGAGTGAGAAGAGTGAGAGAGTTAGAGAAGGGTAAGAGAGGGAGAGGGAGACATAAATATGGAGGTGGGAGAGAGATAAGGATAGAGGGAGGGAGAAGGAGATAGGATTGGAGGGTAAAAAGTGAGAGAGAGAGAAATAATGGGGAAGGGAGAGGGAGGTAGGAGAGACAGGGAGAGAGATAAAGGATGAGAGGAGGAGGAGAGAAGGAGGGATAGAGAGATGGAGCTGGAGGCAGAGCGAGGAAAGGAAGAAGAAATACATAGAGAGGGAGTGACAAGGGAGAGATGGAGAGAGAGTGTGTATGTTTATGGGTGGGATAAAGATACATAGGAGTGATGGAGACAAGGGGGGGAGAAGGAGAAAGGAGAAGTGATGGAGACAAGGGGGGAGAGAAGGATAAAGGGATAGAACTAGTAAGATAGTTGGAGAGTGAGATAGTGTGATGGGGGAAGAGAGAGGATTGGAGGACAGAGAGAGAGAGAGAAAGAAAGAGAACTAGGGGGTCAAATAGAAGGAGGTGAGAGAGAGAGAGAGAGAGAGAGAGAGAGAGAGAGAGAGATGGGGGAAGATAAAGGGAGGTAGGAGATAAAGGGAGAGAGAGGAAGGAAAAGGGAGGGGACTTGAAAGAGAGGAGGAGAGAGGGAGGGATAGAAATATGGATTTGGAGGGGGAGAGAGGGAGGGATTGAGAGATGGAGAGAGAGAGAGATGGGGGAAGAGAAAGGGAGGTAGGAGATAAAGGGAGAGAGAGGAAGGAAATGAGAGGGGACTTGAAAGAGAGGAGGAGAGAGGGGAGGAGAGAGGGAGGGATAGAAATATGGATTTGTAGGGGGAGAGAGGGATGGATTGAGAGATGGAGCTGGATGAGGAGAGAGGGAGGGAAGAATAAATAAATAGAGAGTGAGTAGTGGAGAGAGAGGGGGAGTGACAAGGGAGAGATGAAGAGGGAGTGTGTATGTTTTGGGGTGAGATAGAGAGACAAATAAGGAGATATGGAGAGAAGGGGGGAGAGAAGGAAAGAGAGAGGCATATGGTAACAAAGTTGGAAGGTGAAGATAGAGAGAGAGGGGGGGGGGAGAAAGGAAGAGAGAGAGTGAAGAGAGGTACAGAAAGAGATATGAAGATGGAGAGGGAGAGAGGGGGAGGTAAGAATAAAGACATAGAGGGTGAAAGGTGGAGAGAAAGAGAGAGGGAGTGATAAAGAAGATGGAGAGAGAGGGAGAAAGGGTAGCAGGAAGGAAGAGAGATAGAAGCAAGAGAGAGAGAGAGAGGAGGAGGAGGAGGAGGGAGTGATAGATAGATAGATAGATTGGAGAAAGAGAGTTTATGTTTTGGAGTTGATATAGAGAGATAGAGTGAGATATAGATATAGATGTAAGGTGAAGAGAAAAAAAGATAGATGGAGAGAAGGAGGGAGGGACAAGGAAATTGATAGATATGGAGTGAGAGAGAGTGTGTGTATGTAGATGGTGATTTATAATCCTATTTGATTGCTTTCACTAAGTGCCTTGATTTCAGTGTAGATGGTGATTTCTAATCTTATTTGATTGCTTGCACTAGATGCATTAATTTCAATGTAGATGTTGATTTATAATTATATTTGATTGCTTGCACTAAATGCATTGATTTAAATGTGGATGATTTAACTAAATGCATTGATTTAAATGTAGATGATTTATAATCCTATTTGATTCCTTGCACTAAATGCATTTATTTCAGTGTAGATGGCGATTTCTAATCCTATTTGATTGCATGCACTAGATGCATTTATTTCAGTGTAGATGTTGGATTTAAATCCTATTTTCCTACCTGCACTAGACTCATTTATTTGAGTGCAGATGTTGATTTCTAATCATATTTCATTACTTGCATTAGATGCATTGATTTTAGTGTAGATGTTGTTTTCTATTATTATTTGATTTCTTGCATTAGTTGCATTGATTTCAGTGTATATGTTGATTTCTAATTTGATGTAATTGGATTTATGATGGTACATTAATTTTAAAGTCATTGGATTAATAGTGTGTGTGCAATGATTTCAGTGTAAGCACAAAAAATTATTGACAATGTACATTGATTTTTGTGTTATAGTAATTCAACCTATTAATATTGGAGAGCAAGAGAGACAAGGTATGATATTTACTACAATGCCTCGAGCTAAATATTTAAATGGTTTATGATCCGGAGTTAAGATGTTCCTCATATTATCGATAGATTTTCCTTGGTCGCACATGACTGAAACAAGTCTAGATCCATATTAACTCCGGATCTATCAAGCGCTGAGAGGGATCAAATCTCTCGAGGTGAAAACCTTTCCTCAAGTTTTGCACTCAAAAAAGAGGTTTTCACCTCGAGAGATTTGATCCCTCTCGGCGCTTGATAGATCCGGAGTTAAGATGGATCTAGGCTGGTAATATAGAAAGGACCCACTACGCTTTACAACCTTCACCTAATGATATATTGTTTGTTCTTGTTGACTCATAAAATAGCCCATAGGCCCTTACGAAAATACTACAATCTAATGATAAAATAAAATAAGGTCACATATAACATCATCATCCTCATTATGGAGAAAAATTTTGATCAATCAATTTCAAATCAAACTTTGACATTACAACTATTACGAAAATAAAAAATAAAAAATTAATGACTATAACTTGAGATTCATAAACTCATGGAATTCTCCATTTATTAATTATATCATCCCAAAGGAGCCTAAAGAAGTCAAAAAGTTTCTTTAGAAAAGTCATCATCCTTCAAGTTTAATTCCTTGTATATGTGCTTGAAAGAAAGGCAATAAAAAGACATAAAAGTTTATGGTATGATCTACAACAGTGACACAAAAAGAAAAAATTTCATCGAAATGCTTTTATAAGCCTATTAAATAACAAGCTAAAAGTCATCATGAACTTCAAATAATTTTGATGCCTTTATCATGTGCAAGCTCAATAAAAGTCCAAAGAGCCATAAATTTAACCTTGTTGTTAGAGACTTTATCTAAAGAATATCTTCCATGAAAAAAATGAGACTAAGAGAGAAATAGGACCATTTCTACCCCATAAATTAGAGGATGGCCCTTGCTTGGACCATCAATAAATTCCTAGGGTAATTCCTCCACCTATGTAGGTATGATAGGGAACCATGGCATCTTTCGTTTGAGCCCAACATGCTTTGTAGCTTATACAATAATTGAAGATATTGTAACTTGTAGGGGAATTTCAGAGCTTACAAAAATGCTAGAGTTCATATCCCATCAAAAGAAAAACAAAAAAAATACAGAGGAATCCTTCAACTATAGAAACAAACTTATATACAGTACATTCCCACATACACCCACTAAGAGTGAAAGGAATTTTTCTTGAACTCCTACAAAAAAAACACATTAACAGTGTAAGAAAATCAAATAAAGAGATGAGAGGAGGAATCCACACGGGACTTACACAATGCGTAGTGATTAGGACCAACCCATCCCCTCTATAGACCATAGTACTAGACTACAAAGTTGTTGTTCAAAGAAAGCCATAAGCATATGTTGATTTCAATGGGGCCTGAAACTTCCAAAGAGTGATCCAATACTACTACACATAATCAGAGAACTGTCATTTTCACCAAGTTAAACCCACAAAGAATATGAACCTCATCTTAGTTTAAGTTAATAAATTTTAAATCTAGATTGTCAACATTTCCTCCACTCCTCTGCATCTCTATAACACCCCTTCCCACCCCCCTTGTTCCTTCTAGGTTGAATGGGAGATCTTAATTGATCCTAACCTCACCTCCATGGTATCATTGTGGAAATGGGGTTATAAAATTCCTACTTCTCAAAAGCCTGTGGAATTAACTTTGTAATACACCATCATACTCATTTGGTCAAGTGATTTTTAAAATCACCCAACTAGTTACTAAGAGTGAGACTTCAACTCTCCACTTAACCATAGGCCAACTGAACTGCAACATTTCTTACAATCAACTACCCCCGAGTTGGATTTAGAGTATGAGGAGGTAAATTGTTCAGGATTTCACAACCAGACATACCTGGAAATGGTCCATTTCTCATGTGATATCTCGCTAAAACACCCCACTGTAGCACCACAGTGACCTCGACCAGTCACACAACGACTGTTAGGTTTCAAGAAAGTAAAAAAGAGTCTTGGTTTAGCTCTAGAGATGGAAGAGATATGCACAATGGAAGGTTTACCAGTTGGAATAGCTACTATAGGGCTAAACATCATACTCATCTAGGTACTTTATCAGTGGGTTCTAAAACAAGCACTATCAACCCCAAGGCTACACTCAGTGTTTATTAGCCCCAACTAGTGCCAGAGTGCCTCAACCTCGCTAGTTATTTCTCAACCAAACAATTTCCCAATTTTTTATCATCCCAAAGGCAAACCATTGTTAATGTGGTTTATCAACGAGGAAGCCCTCATGGTTTAATCAACTTAACAATCACTTGAGTGTCACCGGTCCACTAAAATCTCTCTGACGCACATCACACAGTAACCTACACTAGGATTAGTAAAAAAGCACACAAGCACATACACGTGCATTATAATCACAACACAGAGGCACAACACAAGATTTAATAAACTCAGGGAACTTATAACTCAAGCATAGAACATAGGTTCTCATGGATTCTGAGTCTTCTAGGTAGCCACACTAGCTACCATAGTCACTCTGTGTTCTCCCTCCTATTTTGGGGAAATATCTCTCAATAAATGAGCATCCATCCAAGAACTCACCCCCATCCTCAAATTCTCGACCTCCATTCATCAACTCATGATGATAATGATCAACAATTGATCCCCTCTCGTCACTGCGATGATATTTTCTTCCCCAAATTTGTTCTTACATGTTGACCTTGTTAACATGATTCATGAGAGTAAGTATGACGACTCTTCCTCGACTCAGGAGGTCCATCTCCTCCTTTCAATGATTACATAATGATTTCAGTAAAACAATAAATATTTAGGTGATGGAATAAATGTAAGGTTTTGGTTTACAAGAAATATCCTGCTCCTCAGTCCTCTAAATCCATGTCCGCTTCTTAGCCAATCAATTTGTTACAATTCCATATAATTTACATGAATTATCATTCATAATGATATTTACCATAGGGCTAGCCACATGGTTTGTCATGTTCTCTTCCCATAATGCCAAGGATCTCCACCAAATTCCAATCTACATGACCACTCACATGAGGGTACTAGACTTTAACATCTTCCAAATGATAAATTCTTCCTTCATTTAGACATTAGATCAAAGACCCAAAGATCCTAAAATTTTCCTTCGCTCCTAGCCAGGATCCTCCTTGACCTTAAATATTTGGCCATTACCAATACTCCAAAATACCTATTCATGAACAAGAGGAAAATATTCAGCCAAATCCTTCCACATGATAGAACCTTTTAAGGGCTTCCTAGAACACCTAAACCAATATTTGATTGACTGATTTGCTAGACACTTGTATTTCATCACTCTTATTGATGGGGCCTCATTATTACTGAGCCTCCACAAACTTCTAGCTACCAAAATATTCACAAAAATAAAGATATTTTTAATACCCAATCCCTGTAGAATTTTGGAGTATCCAACCAACTTGACTTAACAAAACTAATGTCCATATTATGTGAGTCTGACCTTGGACAAAATACTTATTAGAATTGAGATGATGGAGGTACAAAAGATTAGAATTCTCTTAAGGTCCAATTTATGTTTAGCCACCCTCACATCAATGGAAAGGAGTCTACTAACCCACAACACAATTCTCACCTCAACCTTATTGAGAATGAAAAAACAACCTACAACCATGAACCCATTACAGTAATGAAAAAAGCCAAGATATTTGATGCCAAGATCTATATTTTTTAGAAGAAATGAAAATAAGACATGTCAAATCCTTAGATATAGCATGTTATTTGAACATTTCAAATGAAACAAGTCCAATATAACTATGTTTGTTGGGAGGAATGATTGTTATCCTCCCTTCACAATTTTGATTTTTCCAAATGAAAATAACAATTATTTATATCTATTTATGTATATTTTATCACACCTATAGTGACCAAATGCATTTACATCATAATAGAAATAGACAATAAAATAAATTGAAAAAAAAAAAATTTATGAAAATGAAAAATAAAGTTAATCATCATAACAATATTTGTTAACATTATATGTGGATGCACACTATCAAAAGAACCTAAGCCAACATCTAGAGTCTTTTCACAAGAAAGGAATAATAGACATGTATAAGCCTTAAATATAACATGTGATTTGGATAATTCAAATAAAGTCCAAGTATAACTATGTTTATTGGGAGGAAAGATAGTTATCCTCCCTAGACAAGTTCGATTTTAACAAATGAAAATAATAAATATCTATATTTTGTATATATATTTTATCACACCTACAATAACCAAATGAATTTACAACATAACATAAATACATAATAAACTAAATTGAAAAAAATAAATTTGTGATAATGAAAAATTAAATTGATCATCCTAAGAATATTTTTTTAACATTAAATGTGGATGCACACTATAAAAAATACCTAACAAACTTTTATGTATCCCTCTAGTCAAATTAGAGGCCTAAAAACTGAATGAGAATATAAGCTTACCTATAAATCACCTCTCATCATAGAACCCCTCACACTAGCAAGGGTCATTCACATAACATGGATCATCAAACATATCAAAATAATTGAGTTGTATATTACCCATGGTTTTAGTTGTCCTTTTGATGTCAAAAGAATTTTTTTTTTTTGTGTTAAATTGTATCCCTACAAACTTGGGAATATGTGGCATGTAAAAACTCCCTAGTAATTAGAGAGCTTGTATAAGGGAGCTTGTATAAGGTCCCATTTTTTGATATTCATTCCCAACTAATTATTTCTCACTATGGCTACTCCCAAACCATTTCCTAAGATCCTAAAGCTATATCACCACAATTTAGAAAGTTTTAATTCACCTCTAATACTCCTTACAATCTCAAAACACTTTTAAATGAGTTTATGGCTAAGAGCATTTACTACGCAACTGTCGATTCAATAAATAAAAGGAAAGTGCGTCAATTACTAATATTCATGTAAGTCACATATTCTTTCCTTACGATTAGAACATTGATATTTTTTCCAACAAAAAACTCTTCAACATCACTGAAGTCATTTAGATTTTTGTAAGAAATTAATTTTTTAAAACCAATTAATTTATAAAATTAGGTAGAGTTATGTATTAGATTATTGGAGGAAACAAAAGTTAAAGGGAAATATTTTTCATCGTCAACCTGTTTTGTATCACAAATAAATTCATCAATCTCAAAGACTTTTCAAGTTAAACCTGCTTTATTTGAATAATTTATGATGTTCAAAAAATAGTATAGAAAAAAATTGGTTATTTTTTCTATCTTTCAATAGTTAAGAAAAACTTCAATATTTATAATTCACCTAATTTTAAATATATGGTGGTTCATTTTAAAATAATTACTATCCACATTATTTTTGTTCAATTAAATAAATTTATTTTCATAAATTAAATATTTAATTATGATTTTACACATTAGGAAAGTACATCCGCTTTTAAGTAAAAGAATGAGATATGGAACATTAAATTTTAATTTAAAAGGATAGGTTTTGAAATGTTTTTGAATCGACATAATCTTATTGTGAAACTCACAAACAATATTACAAATTCAAACTTGAAAACCATGAAAATAAATATGATAAATATGTATTAAAAAAAATCATATCTTTTTTTCTTCAGTAAGTATGGGACTCCTTCTATTAACTGGCTAAATACTTACAACCATAGATCTGCTGGCAAGCCAGAAACTAGACCTTGTGTCCAGAATTATCAAAACATCTCCACCCATATCAGGAAACCAGAGGAATATCAAGTCTAATGACCCCTAAAACAGGTATAAAAGCCATAAATTCAACTTGTAACCAACTAAACCTGCTAAGACTTCAAACTATGTACACTACAGGGCTAAAATCCCACTGGTAGCTTATCATAATAGAAATAAGGGCACCTGATCAGTCTCGGTCGTAGTTCTCCCCTCCTATGTTGTTCGAATCTTGCATTGTCACGACGTCCTTCTCTTCTCTGTCCCCGGTATCATCCTAAGGAGGCGCACAGTCAGGTCGAAGAATGTCCAGATACCCTGCAATCATCAAGGTGTCCTACAGATTACCAAGACTTTTGTTTAGCCCTTCCCTAATGTTGTGGAGGTTCTCTCCCACATCTTGGCCAATTCGCCTTCTCTCGCGTATTAGGCGACCCAGGATGATCCGTGTCACCCAAACCGGTTGCACCTCGACCCTCTCCCCATACTCCTACCTCAGGGACTTGACCAGGTCCTCCTCCATTTTGGATATGGCGGAAGCATCCTTGATGTCATTCTTGGTGAAGAACAACGCCTCCAAATCGAGCATTTTGTCCCCCTTCTTCAACAGAGATCTGTGTCGCCCCCCTTCTCCGCCTTTGGATGCCTCTCGTCTGCCTCTACCTCCTCCGTGCTCCACCCAACAATGAGACTAAGTAAGGTGACCTGCCATTCTCTCCTCCAATATGGAGCATCGACAGACCACTACAGCTACCGCCTACGTCACTCTTGAGATCCCTTCCCCTTTATGCCCGTTCACCCTGCTGCACCCGATTAAGACGATTCCACTTAGTCCCCTTCGCATCCTTATAAACCTGCCCCAAACCCCCCACTCTAATTTTTATTCTTCCCTAGGCCTTCTGACACCAATAACTCAACACTCAAGCAGACTGGGATGAATATGGTACCTTCCCCTCTCGGGATCTTGTGTTCTCATTTCCTCTGCCTCCGTTTTCTGGTGTTGCACTCCACTAATCATTGTCATCATCCTTCCCCTGCTTAAACTGTCCTCCTCTTTCATGCTTGCCCCCATGTCGCCTCCTGCATGCCCCTTACGTGTGCTCGACCTCCAGGTGGGCCAACATGCGTGGCACCACTCCTGCCTCCCATGGGCCTTAGTCACCCGCATCTGGGGCGTCCCTGATCCTTTCGTACAATCCTCTTACATCGTTCCTTCAGTTCCGAGTCCTTCATTTCTCCCTACTTCTTTGATTAAATTTCTTCTCTCGCCTTTACCCCATGGTTGGCTATCAAGTCTGTGAGACTGTCAGCTTTTCTCCTTACATAATTGATTTGAGCCTCTGACTGCCTCCTAAGAAGGGAACTCAGGCTTTCTAAGCTAGTTTCCATTTTCCAGTTTTGGGTAACCTTGCTCACTTGGGACCCATGAAGTAGTTTTTGGGCTAAATCAATAATAATCCTGGAATCTCCCTCGATGATCATAGGAAGCCACTGATGATGGATTTCTAATTCTAGCCCAGCCAACAGCCCTTCCATCTTCGCTACATTGTTAGAGGTCTCTCCCAGGTACCTCCACGAGATTCCTTGTATTTCTCCTTTGCTTTCCCATATTACTCCGACATGCCCAGTTGCCCCTCAGTTTCCTTTCGAATCCCTGTCGAAATTCAACTTGAACATCTGATCTGCGGGAGGTTCCCATGTATCGAAGCTCGGAGATATACCAGGTACCTTGTCATCCTTTCTGATATACTGCAGAAATTTTTGAACCTTCCATTCCTGAAGCATACGAAGTTCCTCCCTACTGGTCTTAATGTAGTTCGGTCCCCATCTCCTGAGGCCTACGGTCTCTCTCACATGTACTTAGATGCTTGCACATACTTCCTCTTCTGATCACTTCTTGTCTTCAAAGATACGATGATTCCTTTCCTTCCAGATTTCCCATAACAGGAACCTTGGGGTGAGCTCCCATATCCAATTTAACAGGTTACTCTTGAAGGGGTTCAACTCCTAGTTGATAATAGTGCTCCTTAGACTTCCTGGGATCCATTTGGACTAGTTGAAGATCTTATCTCCCTTAATCCAGACTTTCGAGGTCCAGCTGCACTCGTCGAACAAGTGGTTCATTGTTTTTGTAGCTGATAGGCATAGGACATAGACTGACGAGCCTATCATCCCCCTCTTGTGTAGGTTCTCCCAGGTCAGCACTCTTTCTTTCAGTAGTAGCCATAGGAAGGTGGATATTTTATGCCAGAGCCCTATATTCCAGAATTTGTTCCATTTCTTCTTAGATTGGGCCATTTGGTGTTTCCTAGCTATTTTGGAGGCTTCCTTTATGTTGAATTGACTGGCTATGTTGTATCCCCATCTGATATTATCTGGGTGCTGACTCTTATTTATATTTATTTCACTTAGAACCTGTATGAGTGTGCTTGTATCTTCTCCCTGGCTACGTGTCCTGAACCAATCCTCCTTCCACTGGCGATAAGGGTTGCCTTTGACATCGGAGTCCCAGAAATATTTTACCCTGGTCAGGCCTTCCCTTTGCAATTTTTCTTGGAGACTTGGAATTTCCACCAGCCCTTGGATATTTGGAAATTGTTGCCATGCATCCCTGAAAAAATCCACCTCCCCTCCATCCCCTATCTTCCAAAAGTTGTTCTCTTTGACTATGTTGCGATTGGCATTAGTCGCCCTCCATATTATGGATCTCGGAGGGTCCTCATTGAATCGAATCAAATTCTGTCTGTTCCAACCTATAGGATATTTACTCGTCCAAAGATATGCCCATGGTTTTGACTTATTTGCAATCCATCACCACTAGATTTTCAACCCCAACACCCGATTACTTACTTCTGGGTCCTTGAGCCCTAGGCCTCTCACTTCCTTGGGGAGACAAACTATTTTCTAGTCAACCAGGATCCATTTTTGCTTGTTCTCAGTGTTGCCCCAGAGGAAGTTTCTCTAGATGACCCTTATTTTCTTAATGACCGACTTCGGGGCCACAACAACCGAGAAGAGGTACATTGGCATGGCTTGAAGCACCGACTTCACCAGTGTTAGACAGCTACGAAGGTTTAGCACTTTATGAGTCCAGTTATCAAGCTTGGTTGTCATCTTATCTAAGAGGTTTGTCCAAGTACTATGCCCTGCCTTAGAATCCAACAACGAGGCCCCCAATCATTTTGAAGGGAGGGAACCTTCCGCGAAGCCCAGGGTTTTGATAATGTTTCTTCGTGTTATCAGAGGTGTGTTGAAGAAGTAGACTTGTGATTTCCCATTATTTACTTCCAGACTGCTAGCTCTTTCAAATAAATCCAAGATTTCTTTTAAACCTCACACCTCTTTAACTGTTTCCTGACCCATCAGCATCGTATCATCCAAAAACTTTTGGTGCATATGGTGGGATGCCTCCTCATGTAGTCATAGACCTTGCATCCTCCCTTCTGCTTGGATAGCCTTCAACGTTCTTCCTAGCCCTTCCACCATCAATATGAAGAGAAAGGGGGACAAAGGATCCCCTTGACTAATTCCCCTTGATGCCTTGAAAGTATCTGAGGGAGCATCATTACCAGAATAAAGAAAAAAGTTGATGAAACCAAGTTTAGGACCCATTTCACCCAATCGTGGCAAAAACCGAAAGCTTTTAACATCTGCCTCATGTATTGGCAACTAAATTTGTCGTAGGCTTTGGCCAGGTCAAGTTTTATCATCATCCACGGCTTCCTGGAGTTTTTCAAGGAGTGGATCACCTCATGGGTAAGGATGATACCATCCAGTATCTGTCTCCCCTCCACAAAGCTAGCATGTTCCAACGAAATGAGCTTTGGGAGCTAGGGTTTTATCTTATTAGCCATAACTTTCGTGATAATTTTATAGATGGCATTGCACAACGTTATCAACCTAAAATTACCAGGTTCTTCTGCTTCGTGCTCTTTTGGAATAAGGGTGAGGAAAGTTGAATTGAAGGTCTTCAGGATTCTATCTGTTTTCTGAGAGTCCTCTACAATTCCCACCAGTTCGTCCTTCACTAAACCCTAGCATCTTTGAAAGAATTTGGTCATCAACCCATCTAGACCCGGGGCTTTCCCTCCTTCCATCTGCTTAACTGCTTCCACCACCTCTATCATTTCTATTTTTCGCATCAACATCTTGTTATTCTCAGCCGATACCATGCAGGGTATGTTGGTGGTTATCTTGTCTATATCCAGGCCTCTGTCTTCCTCAGTCTCATGAAGCAACGCTGAGAAGAAGTGGTTAAGGATCCGCTCAAGATATTCTTGTGTTTACATGTATTGGCCATTGTATATTTTTAATCGGGCTATGCGATCACTCTGACGATGTTGTATTGTGGCTCTATGGAAGAACCTTATGTTCCTGTCCCCCTCCCTGACCCTTAGGTTTCTAAATTTCTGTTGGCATAGAATCTCCTCCTACCTTTCTCGCTGGGAAAACTCCAAGAGGAGTCTAGATTTTTTTTCCTTCTCCACATCACCATATCATCACTCATTGTTGTATTTCCTCTATATGTCCTTCTATTCTCTATTTTGCCTCTTTTGTATTGTCGAAGGATTATTTGGTCCATCGTCTCAACCTCTCTTTTATGTACTTGAGTTTCTGTTGGAGGCAGTACATTTTGGATGCTGAGGGGGCCTCAAAATCCCCCCACCATTCCCTGAGAAGGTTATGGAAATTAGGGTGAGACAACCAAAATCTCTCAAACTGAAAGGGTCATTTCAAATTCTTGCCTATTCAAAGCCAGTCCAGATATATTGGCCAGTGATCTGACCCTGTTGTTGGAACAACCATGGCCCCAATCTCTCCTCCCCTAGTTAAAATAGATTCAGACACCAGGAACCGATCTAACCAAGAGGAAATGTGTCAGGATCCTGCACGTTTGTTTTGCTAGGTTGAATAGGTTGTTGGTAGTTTGCACATCCACCAAGTGAAATTCCTCAATAACTTCATTAAATCTTTCACTCATACCACTGAGGTCCCCGATTCCCCCTTTTTTCTCCCCCGTATTCCTTATCATATTGAAATCACCTCCTAAGATCTAATGCTTGTCCCCCAACATGAGCCTAAGATTTTGAATACCTTCTAAGAATGCTGGTTTCAGAGCCATTTGAAAAGGCCATGGATGTTCGACATCACCCCCCAGACAGAGGTCCCTAGGACATGAAAGTGAGTAGAAAGGGAGTGGGGATAGACCACAAAGTCTGAGAGGAAAATAACCGATGAGTTCCACAAGATTCCTATCCCTCCAGCCATTCCCCTCGCATCCACTGCCATTACTCCTAAGCCTTTCTAGATGAATCGACTGATCTTCTTCAGTTATTCGCTACTACACTTTGTTTCTTGGAGAAAGATGATCAAGGGTTTCTCCACCTCTATTTTCCTTTTTATCATTCTTTTTTTAAGTTGACTGTTACATCATCTTACATTCCAAGAAATCACTTTCATGAGGAATATTTTGAAATGGAAAGAAAGGCGTCTTCAATAGTTGGGTACTGCCCTGATGCCACCAGTTTTCCTCCCACTTCTTGGATTCTTAGGGAATTGCTATGTCTCCCTCTTCTTTTTCCTTTAGAGACCTTTAAGGTTTTGAAACCACTCCTAATTTCTTATAACTCTTGGATTTGATGATAGCCTCTCTTAATAATGCAACTTGTTGGAAAGGTATGTACCCTAATTTTGGGTCCGTCACTAGAAAATTTGGCGGAAATTCCGACGACCAATTCGTCGCTATTCCGACACATAATCATTGCAAGAGCGACAGTTCGAGGGCGGGAAAAATGTGGTTTACCATACCATCGTAGTTTCGACGCAACTAAAAAGTGTTGCACTATCGACACTCTTTCCGTCGCTTCCAAACAAGCGTCACTCTTCCGAAGTTTCCCAATCCGTCGCACTTCCGACCTTCGTAAACTATCGCACTTCCGACGAAATGTGGTCCGACGTTTTGAACGTCGCTCTTCCGACGTCTGTAAATTCTCACAATTACGACGAAATGTGGTCCGACGTTTAGAACGTCACTCTTCCGACGTTTGTAAACTGTCGTAATTCCGACGCAGTGTGGTCCGACATTTTGGACGTCGCTCTTTCGACGGTTGTAAACTGCCACAATTCCAAAGAAATGTGGTCCGACGTTTTGGACGTCGCTCTTTTGACATTTGTAAACTGTCGCAATTCTGACGAAATGTGGTTCGACGTTTTGAACGTCGTTCGTCCGACGTTTTTATACTGTCGCTCTTCCAACTTTTCTAATCTGTCGCAATTCCGACGCTTACAAGGCGTCGATATAGCGACGACATGTTCAATTTAAAAAAAAAATGAAACTTTAAAAGAGGAAAAACGCTTTTTCGAATATATTATATGAAGTAAAATAGTCCATGAAGTCATTACATTTTCACATCTGAAGATTGGAACCCAAATATCCATCCAAAAAAGTGGAAGTCCCACCCCAGACAATGATAGAAAAATACCCCATGTCACATACAGGGACATTATATAAAACCCAGTAACGGTCCACATGGAGATTATCGACAATCTGAGAAAGCATCCAAATATGCCCGACGCATCTATAAGAAAGTGAAATAGCAGTATGTAGAATAGTAAAGCAACAGATAGAGTACCGACGTCCATTGTTCCAAATACAATTTAAAGTACCCAAAATCCTTGAACAGAGAAAAACGCTAATCATGTGAGGAGTGTGATATGTCCAAAATATAAAAAGACCATCAGACCATATCAATAAACCAGCAACATAGACCAGCATCGCTAGTTTTGAAGGCAGAGTGATAAACATTAATCATTTTTTTTTTCAGAAGAGAAAAAATGCTATTTTGAATATATTATATGAAGTAAAACAGTCCATGAAGTCATTACATTTTCACATCTGAAGATTGGAACCCAAATATCCATCCAGAAAAGTGGAAGTCCCACCCCAGACAATGATAGAAAAATACCCCATGTCACATATAGGAACATGATATAAAACCCAGTAACGGTCCACATGGAGATTATCGACAATCTGAGAAAGCATCCAAATATGCCCAAGGCATCTATAAGAAAGTGAAATAGCAGTATGTAGAATAGTAAAGCAACAGATAGAGTACGTACCGACGTCCATTGTTCCGAATACAAATTAAAGTACCCAAAATCCTTGAACAGAGAAAAACGCTAATCATGTGAGGAGTGTGATATGTCCAAAATATAAAAAGACCATCAGACCATATCAATAAACCAGCAAAATAGACCAACATCGCTAGTTTTGAAGGCAGAGTGATAAACATTAATCATTTTTTTTTCACAAGAGAAAAAACGTTGTTTTGAATATATTATATGAAGTAAAATAGTCCATGAAGTCATTACATTTTCACATCCGAAGATTGGAACCCAAATATCCATCCAGAAAAGTGGAAGTCCCACCCCAGACAATGATAGAAAAATACCCCATGTCACATACAGGGACATGATATAAAACCCAGTAACGGTCCACATGGAGAGTATCGACAATCTAAGAAAGCATCCAAATATGCCCGAGGCATCTATAAGAAAGTGAAATAGCAGTATGTAGAATAGTAAAGCAACAGATAGAGTACCGACGTCCATTTTTCCAAATACAAATTAAAGTACCCAAAATCCTTGAACAGAGAAAAACGCTAATCATGTGAGGAGTGTGATATGTCCAAAATATAAAAAGACCATCAGACCATACCAATAAACCAACAACATAGACCAGCATCGCTAGTTTTGAAGGCAGAGTGATAAACATTAATCATTTTTTTTTCACAAGAGAAAAAACATTGTTTTGAATATATTATATGACATGAAAGTGAAATAGCAGTATGTAGAATAGTAAAGCAACAGATAGAGTACCGACGTCCATTGTTCCAAATACAAATTAAAGTACCCAAAACCCTGCAACAGAGAAAAACGATAATCATAATCATGTGAGGAGTGTGATATGTCCAAAATATAAAAAGACCATCAGACCATATCAATAAACCAGCAACATAGACCAGCATCGCTAGTTTTGAAGGCAGAGTCATAAACATTAATCATTTTTTTTTCACAAGAGAAAAAACGTTGTTTTGAATATATTATATGAAGTAAAACAGTCCATGAAGTCATTACATTTTCACATCTGAAGATTGGAACCCAAATATCCATCCAGAAAAGTGGAAGTCCCACCCCAGACGGTGATAGAAAAATACCCCATGTCACATACAGGGACTTGATATAAAACCCAGTAACGGTCCACATGGAGATTATCGACAATCTGAGAAAGCATCCAAATATGCCAGAGGCATCTATAAGAAAGTGAAATAGCAGTATGTAGAATAGTAAAGCAACAGATAGAGTACGTACCGACGTCCATTGTTCCAAATACAAATTAAAGTACCCAAAATCCTTGAACAGAGAAAACGCTAATCATGTGAGGAGTGTGATATGTCCAAAATATAAAAATACCACCAGACCATATCAATAAACCAGCAACATAGACCAGCATCGCTAGTTTTGAAGGCAGATTGATAAACATTAATCATTTTTTTTTCACAAGAGAAAAAACGTTGTTTTGAATATATTATATGAAGTAAAACAGTCCATGAAGTTATTACATTTTCACATCTGAAGATTGGAACCCAAATATCCATCCAGAAAAGTGGAAGTCCCACCCCAGACAGTGATATAAAAATACCCCATGTCACATACAGGGACTTGATATAAAACCCGGTAACGGTCCACATGGAGATTATCGACAAATCTGAGAAAGCATCCAAATATGCCCGAGGCATCTATAAGAAAGTGAAATAGCAGTATGTAGAATAGTAAACAACAGATAGAGTACCGACGTCCATTGTTCCAAATACAAATTAAAGTACCCAAAATCCTTGAACAGAGAAAAACGCTAATCATGTGAGGAGTGTGATATGTCCAAAATATAAAAAGACCATCAGACCATATCAATAAACCAGCAACATAGACCGGCATCGCTAGTTTTGAAGGCAGAGTGATAAACATTAATCATTTTTTTTTCACAAGAGAAAAAACGTTGTTTTGAATATATTATATGAAGTAAACAGTCCATGAAGTCATTACATTTTCACATCTGAAGATTGGAACCCAAATATCCATCCAGAAAAGTGGAAGTCCCACCCCAGACAATGATAGAAAATACCCCATGTCACATACAGGGACATGATATAAAATCCAGTAACGGTCCACATGGAGATTATCGACAATCTGAGAAAGCATTCAAATATGCCCGAGGCATCTATAAGAAAGTGAAATAGTAGTATGTACAACAGTAAAGCAACAGATAGAGTACCGACGTCCATTGTTCCAAATACAAATTAAAGTACCCAAAATCCTTGAACAGATCAAGAAAAACGCTAATCATGTGAGAATTAAAAGTAAAGTTAATCTATTAACATTGCGAATAAAATTACACCGAAGTCAAAAACATTGCCTGGCCATACTCATGGCAAATTTGTCATCAAAAAATCAAAAATTAAGAAGACTGCCCTCATACGGGGAAACCAGTCTTGAACGTTTAATTTACAGAATTCAAAAATATTACTTAAAGGTCCAGCACAGTAAAATAAACTAAAAGCAGCCCAATTAACTGGGCCTGCTAAGCAAGAAAAACAAATCAACCAAACTAATCCTCCGTTGGTTCCTCCACGATTCGGCACCATCCTTCGGAAGGTCCAGGATCGCTAGGTGCTACCTCCACATGCATGCCACGGCTCCCCTCCTGAAGGCCCGAATGCTGGCCGGCTTTTTCCGAGCTCAGACCCGCAGGACGGGTGCATTCTTCCTCCGTTTGGGCCTCCTCGCGGAAGACCACAGTGACTACAGCTGTGATTCGCGGGCGGTTGAGAGTGCAATCAAAGGAAAATTGCGCAGTGCGCGTTGTGGGAGAAGGTGAACTAGCGGTGGGGAAGCCAGGAGCAGTGGAATCCATTTGGTGGCCAGATGCTACAAGCCGACCCCGCCCACTCCTAGTATTTGGATATCGACCTAAGTAATAATCACTGGACGGGCCGGAAGTCATCTCTGTTGAGGTGCTGGAGGGAGCGCGCCGGGATTGACCTCTAGTGCTCCCCCTGCGGCAACGCATCCTATGACGCACGCGAGGCATTGGGTGCAGCCTCGCGCGTGGCACAAGAGGGAGACAGAGAAGGAGAATTCCAATTACCGTAGGAAGACAGACAGATATTTAACCGAGAAATGCGTAGTATGCGGCAAGGTTCAGGGTGTAGCTCGCCTAGCCACTTCTCCTTATCATCACAAGAAAGGTGCGTTGTAATTCAGTTAACTGCTCCGTTCGAAAAAACATAGCAAACGCCATTTTGTCGACCCGACCGCAATGCAACTGCTGACGTGCCCGCTGCATTGTCTTTGACACATAATGAGAGCCGAAGGCCAGATCATATTGGAGCGTGCGGAATCGCTAAGAGGAGTGGGGGAGAGGTCCGATTCGAATGTTGTTAAAAATTAATTAATGCGGATTTGATGAAAACGCAAGGAACAACGTTAGTCACAATGCGATTGACATGAAATCGCTTACATCTATTGCCCATCGCCTTAAACAATTATCACCGAACGTACCCGGCACCGGGAGCAGGGCAATTTTTATTGAGGACACGGCAGAAATTGACGATGACTCGTTGAAGCGTACGCGGAAATCCGTAATTCGAAAAATATTAGGCGAATTTGATAAGAAATTTCCAGTCACAACTCTCCCTTCCGTACGCTCAGCCCCAACTTCGGGACCGAAAAAGATTAGGCGAAATTCATTTGGTTTTCGCGTCATGTACCACGCCGACGTCAGCAAGCTATTTTGGAACGTGAATTTGCTTGGAATTATGTGGTTTATCGCCGTTTGAAGTCCGTCGGTTTCACTTAAGAACAATTTTGTTTGATCCCATCTTAGAAAATTTGTGTTGGTTTTTCAGATAATACACATATTTATAATAAATCATGGGAATACCACACTAAACATGTGGAAAAGTTATATAAATAATTATTGAGAACAATCATTTTTATGTAAAAATATCCAAGGTTATAGGTCTGTAGAGAATCGGGTCGTGAAAATTGCCGAAATATGAAAATCTCCCGCTTAATAAAGAGACAAAATTGTTGTGCTTTCGGAACCTCGACCCTTTAGAGATTGGACACAAGAGTTAAAAAACAAAAGGATAGCGGAACCATACTTGCACCCATGCACAAGCCCTCTACCAAACCACGGAAAGCGAAATCACAAAAGCAGTTGCTCATATCGCACCGCTTTTATGTATAGGCGATTATTCACGAGCGATTCTAGGGAATGCGATGGCGAAGTGACCACCGAGCTACCGTTTAACCCGTGCCATCACACGTTAAAGCCGACGTTGGAAGCCGAGCGAAATTGCCAAGAGTTTGATTCGAGAAGTGTCACCGTACTCGTGGTCGCACGTTGAACCTTTTATAAGTTAACCAAGGTAAAAGTGGAGTGATAGCCAGGCAGGTCATACGAGTGTTTGATTGGTTATTGACATATATAGGTGGGGCCGGAGTATAATGAAATTGTTTAATTAAACGATTGGGCGTATAATTAGTATAAGTCCTGAGCGTGATTGTCGTAAGGCCGTAAAATATAGAGCCGAAAGTTCAATATGTTATTTATTTAAAAAGAAACGTGGAGTATAAATACAAAAGTGTTGAAAGTTAAACATTGGTTATAAGGTCAGAGATAATATAAAGTCAAAGAATATAAATTAAATCTAAACTATTGTATAGTATTTATTTATCAAATTCGTTTAACGGATAAATAAACCCCGAAGAAAGAAGAAATCAATTAAGACTCAAAGCCGGAGGAAAAGAACCGAGAAACCAAGGGAAAATGCCCACAGAGTGATTGTAGACACAACTGTACTCTCCTTAGCTCCATCAGTTTTATGCGTCACACGATGATATTCTTCTCCGGCATTTACTTGTATTGAAGATCACTATTCTAGGGAATAAGTGCGCTATTTTCTCCAAAAATAACCCTAGCCAAACATCGAATACAATGCATCAAGCACATATTTCCATGCTCATACAATATTTGTTTATTTCTAAATCATGTCTTGAAGTGGTTTTCTGCTAGAAATTATTCACCAGCTTGGTTTCATACCAAAGTCTTTTTCACATTTTCATATCCAATACATGAAAAAGATAATGGTTTAAAACAACATAAATATTTGAAATTTTGCAAGAATTGTCCGGCACACTTTGAATATGAATTTTGGAAGTCAAGTGCATGATGTCGTATAGGGGATTTAAGTCATTGAATGACTAAATGGCAGCCACAAGAAACTTCTCAAACATGCTACCCCCATAAAAGAAGGATTAAATGACAATATTGCATCAACTATTTCATAATAAAAGCAATTCTTGGCCATAAGACTAAACAACTACAAACAAGCAGATCTAACAAGACCACACAATCAAATGTATTCCACAAGGCCGTTTTCGACTGTATGGAAAATGAAAAGGAGTTTGCAACCAAAAATACCTTAGGCAACTAATTCAATTAGATACACCAAACCATCAAGAAAAAGGAAAGCCAACTCATCAAAAGGCAAGCGTTTACCTCCTTTTGGACAAAATTTTGAGTTTCGAAACAAGGGCCTTTATTGTCTTATCAATGTCCCTAGTAATTTGAATGGGGTTTGCACCGCCGCAGCAACTAAACAAAAAAAGGTTTCATTTCAAATTATTTTCCACAAATTTAAGATACAACCATTGTCAGCTTTTGTATTTCTAACAAGCTCATAAATTTTGACAAAAGTTAGAACCAAAATTTTTTAATACCTCGATAGCAATTTTTTTCTACTCAAAACTATCTTAGACTCAATGTTTCAACCCAAAACTAAAAAACCAAACACCATAAGACCCTACAAAAATGAATAGGATGATATTAATCCAATACTATCGACAAAAAGTTACCTTACACCCTCAGCCTACTAAACCCCTATGGCCGTTGAATTTTAACTTCAACTGTCACAGTTAGAGCGGGACGGATGCAGTTGTTAACGTTTTTTTGGAGGTTGCTTGTATGCCATCTAGAAATTTTATTCAAAGATTAAAATTCCCGTAAGTTTTTTTTGTAGACGGCTATTGCATGCATATTTCTATACAAGATTGTATTTAAACACAACATCCGCATTAACGTAATTCACCAATCGTAAATTAAACAAATAAAAATTTACTCGACAAGCTTTGTAAATTCAAAAAGGAGGACACGTGGAGCATTAATATTGGATCGCATGGAATTGAAGGGAGTCTCAAAACCTGGAAACCGGACCCGAATTTTTTTATAGGCACATTGGTTTGAGAATTCGACGAAAATTAGGCGTACATCGCATCCCATTTTGAAAACGCGTTAATTTGGTTTGAAATTGAATCTATTCGTACTTTTGAAGTCCCATTTTAAAGGGTTCTTTAATGTTTTGATAGTTTACTTATATAAACATGCTTAAAACACATGTTATATACATATATATCATATGCGAAATGAAAGGTGGGCCACAGAATTTAGTTTTAATTTTATTTTTTAAAAAAAGAGGGTTTATTATAATATGTTTTATATGTTACGCATATAAAAAAATAAAAGGCGATAAAAAGCTATGGTATTTTTATTATTAAAGACGTAAATTTTTTATTACACAAATAGCAGTGTGTGCAAAGTGAAAGATCGAGTGTAACTTTATGTGTATGCATGTTATATAGCGGGAAAACATGCTATATGTTTTAGAGATGTAGTATGTTTGTTTTGAATGTATGCTGAGGTGCTGCTTTATGCAATCGCATTTTGTAGCAAAGCTCATAATTTTGTAATCTCTTCTGGAGTGTTGAAGGCACAGTTTTTTTGAGTTATTGAAGGGAATAGTTTGTTTTCAAAGTATTTGAACTTTGTCTCCTTTCAAAGAAATTTCTTTATTTTCTTTCTCTCGTGTTAGAGGAAGGGAGATTTATCTATCCATTGTTCGGGAATTTTTCAATATTCCAACATGTGCAAGAACAACAACATGTTGTGGTTCCATCCTTACCAAATCATTGTCTTTGCTGCAGCCTGTTTCACTAACTTCAGTCCCCAATATTTTCAAATGGGTCCTAATTCAACCAATAAAAAAACACCAAAACCAGGTATTGAGATGTATTTCATTACACCTGTCAATAACAATAAAATTTGACCTTACCTACAATCCTTTCCCTTTATTTTTGTGAAAAGCTTTATGCATTACTCTTAATGTGGCCAGTCCATAGGCCAAGTAGACTGGCAAAAATATGTTTCCTTTCACCTTTGAGTTTTCAAATTATGCCTACCAAATTCAAGACATTTAAGAGGCGGAACTAATACAACGTTAAAAATAAAACCGTATCACACATCTACAAATTACCTCCTTAGCCACTGGCCACACCATCATTAATTAGTTTTGGAGAACTAAAGCTATCACCAACCCGAGATTGACAGAATTCTTATATGATGTAACCTATGAAATCGTAAATGGAGAAATCATAGTAACAATAAAGTAACCTACAACAATAAAGTCGTATTCATCTCTGAGTGGTAGCTGGAGAACTGAGTAGATTAATGGTGAAACATGTAGAGTTGTTTACAATAAAATAGATGAAAAAACACATACAAAAACCTAGATAATAATCATGAACAAGCTAATATTGAATTATGAATCGTAAAGGAACTTACAAAATGTGACATTACAAACCCGGTCAAGCACACAAGAAAAAATATCCCGGACATGACCCTGTTGACAAGTTGTATCGTCGATGATGCAAGAGGATTTGTACCGCATCGCCAAGTCAATCAAAATCTATCATTATCTATACACAAATACAAGTACTGATGTAGTATTTTTTACTTTAAGATGCATTCTTATGATAATCTTAGAACATATGTCAGAAAATGTCAAAACATACCTAAATAAGCTCCTATTCATTTCTTGAAGAACACCTTATTGGAGTCGCATGAACTTGAACAAGCCTCCGACACGCATCCGAAAGAGTAGCAACCAAGTCAACAAAGACTTTTTTGTCGCTATCGTCGTACCGAGGGAGGTTTGCCTCCAAGATTAAATCGCTCTAACAAATTATTCTCTACTAAATGGTGGCCAACCACGTGAAGGTGGAAGCTCTTATGGCCCCCCCCCTCACATCACTCTACCCTAATACCCAATCTATATTTACTATCATGAGCATAAAAAAAAATATTCAATAACTAATAAAAAAACAATTCAACAAAAAGTACGCAAGGAAACATTGCAATTAATGCTTGACATAAAAATAGTGATAAATGAGTTTTTAATGCAAAAACGTTCCATATGGTAACGTTTGTCTTATAATAACACAATATTTTACATTGTCAAATCTTTTCTTCTTCCTATTTTTTAAAAGCTCCTAATTACATTTTATCAATATCATCGTGTTCTCGCTCTCGTTTCGTGCCTTTCGAATATGCACCGTCGACCTAGTTGCGTATTCACGATGTCCGTGCTCATCTGTGCTGACGGGCATCGCCTACAAAAAAAGATAATATTAAATTTAAATTGCTTCGCTTTTTAAATATCATTGAACTTAGTTCTGTGAATATTAATAAAAAATTGGCAATGAGATTATTTACCTCGTGCACCAGCTTGTCGCCACAATGTATCTAGCTGTATTGTCATGATGTCTCGTCTCATTCAAACACGGGCATCAGCCACAAACAAACATAATATTAAATTTTAATTGTCACTTTTAAATATCATTGAACTAATTCGTAATATTAATAAAAAAATTGCAATGATACATATTTTGTATTCGCGCAATTGCATTGCTCATTACTTAATTTGAAGTACATGCTTGTCACTTATGTCCTGGTTCATTCAAAGGATGGGGCATCGCTTACAAAAATAGATAATATTAAATTCTTCATTTTCATTTTTTAAACATTGGTCAACTAGTTTTGGTAATATTACTGAAAAAAATTGCAATGAGATTATTTACTCCTGGCATCAGCTTGTCGCCATATTGAGATCGCTTGCCCCGTTTTCCTCTCTCGTGGTAAGATCTCAAGTGAAAAACATTCTCTCGCTATTTAAACAAAAAACGTTATATGACAACCATCAAGGTATAATTAGAAAAAATTATAAGGAAATTAATTACCGCCGCTACTACTTTCATCGATAGTGCGATTAAGCCGCCACCGTGCCCACTACAATGATTAGTCAGCACGTGAGGATCATCTACATCTAGCTCTAAAAATGGGGTTATTTTCTCGCTTTAGTGTCGCCTCCCCTACTAAATGTTGTTAGATTATCAAATTTACACTAAAGAAAAATATTGAAAGGTTAATGTTTTACTCATTCAGTATCTGATCTGGACCCCAAGCTTCGACGTTGAACTACAACATAGCCGAAACGGAAAGCGATATTTATCTTCCGTAGTTTATGTTCAAGTCATCACCTCACATTATGACATTGTGTAATTTTTAATCATATTTGATAGGATTAAAAAAAACGTTGAAGTATACAATTAATTTGCAGATGTTTAGCTACTTAATTACAATTTTTGCAAAATGGCACTCTCAAGTAGCCACCCCGGCTCAGTCAGATGGCCTTTTTTCTCACCCTAGCTTCTATTGCCTTTGAGGTGTCGTGCAACCTAGCATCAAAATATTGAAGTCGTATATGACGTAGCACACTTTTATTTTAGACATAAAAGAAAAAAATTAAAGCTATTGCTGCTGAATTAAAAGTTTTAATTTACCTGCGGGTCCGCTGGCATTTTTCCTTCTTTCTTTGCCCTTTTCTCTTTTCCGTCATGGATGAGTGCTTCCTCCACCCACTCTTCAAACCGCGAGAGGACGTCATATCTATAGGGTTAAATTGCAATTGCGTCCTATAGGTGTCCCTAGTATATTTCAAATATTTGCCGGTTACCCGAGCCACCGCGTTGAACACACAAAGCAAAGCGATCTTCTAAAGGGCTTCTAGATAATCTAGAAGTTCTTTTTTCAAAGTTGGAATCGAGAATTCCACCCCGTACGTATGGTTGGGCCAAAATTACCAACGATGGCTCTCCGTAACTCGTAGAACTCATTGCTTCCCACGAATAAAACCAAAAAAAAAAGAAGATATAATCATTAATTTAAAAATAAAAATCATGATAAATATGTTTCGTATAAAGTACATTAAATAGTTGAAATATTAGAATTTACTTGGGAGTTGCACACATGCTTTATAGGGACACCTCACTGCTTAACAACAATGCCATTAATGGTTCCTTGTGGGGAATGACACGCAGAAGCTCCGGTGAAACCAACAATGTAGCCGGCCATATCGCCGTCATCATTGCCAACACGTTCAAATAGCCATCGGGTGTCCTGCTGGGTGTATGTGTTTCTAATGGAACCTAAAGGAGTAGAAGGTGTACGAGAGGGTTTTTTGGGCAATCTCTGCCCTTGTGTCCCACTACCACCGAACACCCAAGGTTCTCGCTAAAATGCCGAAAAACGCCACATACAAAAGAACTTTTTGTTAGTTTGGGTCAATGTAAAAATTAAAAATCAAACTATCACAATTCATCTTCATGTTAACAAAAAAAATATCCTTTTGAATTTTTATTATTACCTCGATATATTTCTAGTCGCCTACATAAGATGTTGTATCCTCTTTCCTGCTTCGAGGTGTTTGAGGCGTGTCTATCAAAGTATTAAATCTTCCTAATTTTTTTTCTTTGCATCTCATGTTTTTTTTGCAACAACAAGAATACGAACACTAGAGATAGGGATGAAGAAAGCTCTTCCTCAAAGAGGGAATCATCAAAGCGTACCATGGCTAGGTGTTCCGCATATTTGAACAAAATTAATATTATTCAATTATGTAAATAACTAAAAATACCTCGAAGATAGAGCACGTCGGCTACTTTACATGTTCTTCCACTTGCTTCATGTCACATCATCCCATCTCGTGTTGTTCCCCGCACCGTTCGATCACCACTACTGCAACAAATTATAAATGTAAAACCATAAACAATATCTAACTTGAAAACACAAAATGAAAACCTAAAATCATTTTCAATCGTACACCGAAATATTGTAGTTAGAGTTTCAATTATGCCTTGCATTGAATTCACTCCGGAAACATGTCATTGCACATTAAGGCACCCAAACATTCCTCCACGAATGATATATTTAAGTAGGCTTCCTATCAGAAAACACCATACCTATAATGCATTCACTTGCATGTAGAAGGGAAAGGAAAACATGTTTTCATACAATGGTGAAAGGCATCTTTGGGAAAGATATTCTCATTTTTATTTATGTTGTTCACCCACACCACTTTCGTGTTTTCACTAATCCTATTTTTTCATTTTTGATCCAAATTAAGTTAAGGCCTTAAGTATTTTTTAACTCGTGTAGTTTTTATAAGTGCATGTATGGATTTTCCATTAATTTTGTACTTTTTCTTCATGCGCATGTTTCCTCGGAAATCAAATGCATGATTTAGTCCCATACATTTAACAAGTTGTTGCATCAACTCCATTGGCAATATCATGTTTCCTATTCAATCAAAATTTGTCTCTCAAATAGTAGGTAGGAAGGTTTTCCCTTTGTATTAATAGGGCACTTCTAGCTTGCATTTTTATTATATCTTTCAAATTTAGTGTCGTTTTCCAATTAGGCATGAATTTTTGCACCCTACACAAGAATGAATAAAGACAATTTTTTGTGATGGAATAATGTATATGACCTACAATAATGTGAGAAAAGGCACTAATATACTTCTTCAAACATTCATAGTTCCCATTCACCTCATACGGAGATGGTCCTCGATTTGAGCCAAATGTTGCAGCAAAAAGTCTTCTCCACCTCCTGATATTCAATGGAAATTTCTTAAATTGATGATGGGCACATGATTATGAACATTGGTACACATACATATGTAATGGAATTCCAAGATCATGATATATGTTTGTATATGTTTATGGAGATGGTGGGATAAAAAAGAGCTCAAATAGAGTCAAATTTTTCACATAAAAGGACTATGGCTTGACTAATGGTTCTATTTAAAAATGATATCTAGATGTAGAATAGGTGTAGCATGCAAACATGCATTGAAAATCCATCCGATTTTTCATTGTATTACTTATGATGGATTCAAATTTGGTTTCAAAATGCCAAAGTTATGGCATGATTTTGTCGAGAAACCCTTACGCTGATTCTCATGTTGGTTTAATTTATATTTTAAGTTTGTTTACAGTGCCTTTGGGTGATAGTAACTCATGAACTAGGTTACCAATGTAACAACCATATTTCAAGAATAAAGTTGTGATTTTTTTATATTATTATTATTATCATTAGCCACGAGTATTGACACTCAATGCATGTGGAATTTTGTACATCTTGATAGCATGGAGAATTTCAAAAATGTTTTCAGTAATGTTAACATAATAACTATCATTACGTGTCTTCACTTTTGTCACCACAATAAACCCGTGATATGGACTCATCACACAACTTTACATGCTATGTCCCAACAAGTTCAAACTCGGTTGAACTTGCCTCAGTGTGTGGTTATTATGACAAGTTGCTTGGTATATAACTCGATAGCATAGATCACATGGTGTGCCTAAAAAGAATCCTCAAGTGTCAAAAGAACTTGACACAATGTTCTTACCATAAAGCATTTGGGGATACCCTAAATAATATAAGTGTATCATTGATGAATTTTAAAGTATGAGAAGATCCAAAGGGAAATAAAATCAATGGAAGAGTGATCCGCCAATGAGAACCTAGAATTCTAGCATCGATGAAAGGGTCTAGAAATTGAAACCCTATAGTACTTTAATTAGTGATGAAGGACATCACATAGGTAATTATATTTTCATGTAGAATAACTTGTTAATCCAAATTTATAAACTACATAATATGAAAGGCATACCATAAATTTTTCTTCTCATTTAAGTCCAAACAACTCATAAAAAGTGAAAACCTTTCTTTTTTTCCATGGGAAATAATTTACCTTTCCTTTTTCAAGACAATCTAAATCACAAAATATGAATCATACCGCACAACACTTGGATAATGAAAGTGGAAAAGGAATACCCCATACAAGTGATGCACACATGCACATTTGAACACTAATATATTTTTGTGCTGAAATGCAATGCTTGTTTTCATTTAAATGTAGGGTTTTTAAAGTGTGAGAAATAATGTCACAAATTAATAAGCGTTTCTTTGGGAAAATTTAAATCTTGTATTGGGTGATGAAGATACAGAGGGTATTGAATCTTTGACTCCTGACATTCAGAGAGAACCTCAATAAACCTCAACACAATTCAATGGAATTGACTGCCAAAAAACCAAATAGAACAATCCTAACATAGGAGGAAGGGCCTCGTTGCAGAAGAATCACCACAGAAGAGTCGAGGGTGAATGTTGTTCTACAAGAGCCGAGGGCGCACGTTGAGTGGCGAATGTCACAGAAATGATGTTCTGTACAAGTGTCGTAGGCGACCGTGGTGGCTAATGTCGTTCGCAAGAGCCGAGGCGAACGTGTGGCGAATGTTACACAAGAGCTGTGAATAACGTCGAGGGCGAACAAAGTTGTTCGCAAGAGCCCGGGCGAATGCCGAGGGCGAATGCTAAGGGCGAATGCTGTTCCGCAAGAGTGGAGGCGAATGCGTGCGTGATATCGCAGGTTAATGTAGCACACATGTACATTTGAACACTAATAGATTTTTGTAGTTGAAATGAAATGCTCTGTCATTTAAATGTAGGCTTTTTAAAGTAGGGAGAAATAATGGTCGCCAAATTAATAAACGTTTCTTTGGGAAAATTCTAAATCTTGTATTGGGTGATGAAGATAATAGAGGGTATTAACCCTGATTCTTGACATCTAGAGAGAACCCTCCCATGCCTCAACACACAATCCAACAGAATTGACCAAAAAAACCCAAACAGAGTTAACCCTACTATATGAGGAAGAGCCCCGTGCTACAACTTACCATATTTTGCAAGAGCCGAGTGCTAATGTTGTTCTACAAGAGATGAGGGTACGTCGAGGGCGCAATGCTGGGGAAAATGCTTCCGCAAGAACGGGAGCGAATGCCGAGGGTGAATGTTCTAATAAGACCCAGGGCTAATGCGCACGTGATATCGTACGTTAATGAAGCACATGGTACGTATACGACACAATAAAATCATTTTTATGTGCGCACGTATATATATGTATATACACACAAGAGACGTGTGGAAAAGCTGCCATTGCGACGAGCCTCCAAACATCGCAATGGCGACACCCAGACAATAAAATGCAGCTTGCGACGTTTGGGAGTCGTCTCAATAGTGACGCTTTGGGCCATGTAGGTCGCAATTGCGTACGTTCTCTCCTCCAAACGTCGGCACCAGACACACTTTATAAGTGCGAATAGACACTTTTCTATAAACATCGCAAGATAGTGATGGTTTCAAAGTGATGGAAAAAATTTGGGAAAATTTTGGACATTTGATCAAAAGCGTTTCTAACCATGTGTACGGACCACGCAATGGTAGTGCCATGTGCTATGTCACCAATGTATCGGTTATGGGACCACCCTCATCTCCCATAATCCCCTCGCAACTGGCCCTGTGCCTCACAAGCCCTAAGCTAATGCTTTCCTTCCGATCGGCTTTCACTCACAACCCCATGCCTTAGTTCATCGTGACGTAGGTTTTCCTCTCTAGCCAGCTAATTATGTTTTCAAATTTGACATGTATCGACAGAATTTTATACCAAATATGTGTTACAATGAGGTCAAGGCATATATTATATACATATAAATAATGAAAAACCATAAACATCTAAAACTAACCTTAGGAGATGAAACACTGCATTATGGGTCATTCCCGCTTTGCAATTGGTACATCAATTTCTCAAAGTCGTAACTTCATCATACCATCTCCGTCATTAACATGATACATGGTTATAAATATCTATCCGAGAATAATAAATTACAATCATTATTAAGTTTGTGAAGACACATATTCGCTGGAGGCCATGCCCAAAATTCCATTATTTTGGGCAAAATTGTTACAGAATTAAGGAAATTGAAAACTGAAATATTTAATGGTGGGAGTCCCACTGAATGTGTGGCCACCAATATGCACCTATATCATGAGACCTCCAAACTTATCCTCATTTGGGTGTCATTGTTTAGCCCATTCACGTGGCTTGTCTCATCCCTCCATCTTGTCATGGTCTCCATTTATAAACCATCCCAACAAGCCCAGCCCCCGAAATTTTTTGAAATCTCTACCGACATGGTTAGGTGTCGTTGGATGTCAAATTAATGGTCAAGTTCATGTTTCCTCCACCATTCCTTTCCAACCCATTTCTCGAAATGAATTCAAACATCCATTTTTTGCAGCAATTTTTCAATTCGCTATGCTTCTATCAAATCCAAGGCGTGCAAAAACTTTTTGAGGTAAAGGCCATTGATGGGGTTAGTGGAGGTAGGTCCTCATTCGGTTCATTAAGATTAATGCTCGTCGAGGTACTTGAGATATAGGGTCCTTTCCACATAGTTTCCGAATTTTCATGCCCCAAGGCATCTTTTGTGACATTGTAGCGGAGGGACTAATTCTCCCTCAAGAAATGAGTGAGGGTGATGTGGTGGTTGAATGCTACTTTCACCCTTTTCTTATGGACCTCATTATGTTGCAGCCGATTATCGCCGTACTTTTTGTCAATTAGCTCAGTTAAATGCTAGTATTGCCTGTGTAATGCCTTATCAAGGAGTTTGATGGCGGCATGCAAGTTTGGGATCTTAGAAATTAAACGCAAAAGCGTAAGGTACCTTGTCTTTTGCGATAAGAATAAAGTGTAAACTCGGTGAGGGGGCAACAACTTATCTTCGAAGTGCATGATGATACAAGTCGTATGTGGTGAATTGTGTCACCGGCATGCAATGGGGAAGGATCTCAAGAACGGAGTTCTAGTTGAGCACATAAAGTCGTGTCTCCTACCAGTAGTAAATTCCCCGTAGGTGGAATTTGTTCTTATTACGCAGTTTCATGAATGCGCCAAGAACGGGTACCGGGGCACGTGATTTTGACCCCATGTAAATGGTGGCTTTGCACACAACACCGATAGAGTAGATATGTGGGAGATTATACACTACTCGTTGTCCTCGATGTGACGCTTAGAAAGGGTCAGCTTTAGAAGAGTTGTCTTCTGCTTCCATTTCGCATCGTTGGTTTAGACTCTGTTCTCGTCTTTAGTGGATGGCAGACCCCACCGCCGCTCGAGCCGCTCTTAGCTTGGGGAGATGCTCACACTTTACTTGTCATGAAAATGTGAGAAAATTGAAATAAGTGCGTTTGATCTTTCTTTGGGGAGAATTTTTGAGGGAGAGAAGAGACTACGGCAGACCTATTGTGAAGTGGGCCTTGAGTTCTCCGTATTTGTTGACTCAATGATCATTTAGATCACATAGGCCATGTTACTTGCGTTTTGTCTAGGGTACACATGGTTGGTGTGCGATCTTATTAGGTCAGACACACCATTGAGGTGGTGTAGACGTTGAGCCGACGATGTATCTTTTATGCCATTCTCGGAGATCGTCCTATCTTCTTTTTCTATGGCATTGAATTTCTGTCGATAGTTGGATGATCCGTGAGGCATAAGTACAAAGCAGTCACTGTGTAGAATGATTACCTTCGAGACACGTAAAAAATATCCATGATATGAGTCCTAATATGCTTGGTCTAAGCGTCGTGCAGGAACCAATGTCGAAATGTCGCTAAGTCGTGTAATGACGACTATTAATCGGCTTTTTGCATAAGGCACACGCTAAACACAATGTGGAAGTTCATTGTGGTAAATTAGGGCCTTGTCGCGCCGTTTTCGGGCCGATAAGAATATCATAGACCCAACATTCTCCGCTGGGTCACGGAGCCATCAGGACTCGGCATCCATATCATCTTCTTGGAGGAAGGCGAACCATGGCTGAGCGGAGGCTAGCCGTGGCTAGCGAGAAGTACAGTATGTAGTGACAACCTCCTATTGTCGCATATAACAGCATGTGAATTGCGCTACCCGCAGCCCCACGTACTAAACCTCGTCGATTGGATACCATCTGTGAATGAGGCCCAAACCGAAATATTAATTTTCTGCTGGTAGTGGTGACATTCACCGCATAGCATACAACATATAATGGGCATTACCGGGGCCGGCCCACAAATTCATGTTCTCTTTTGTAAATAGCACGATGTGTACGTGGGTCATCATTTGGTAGATCGGAGGGAGGTGTGATCCTCTTGATAGGATCACTCGATCATGTGTGAGGCATCCCCATATCATGGTATTTCTGGAAATGGTGGGTATAATGCCCATAGAGCTACAAGAGTGCATGATTATGTGCACGTTTGCCTATATTTTTTGGAGGCGGGCTCCTTTTCGCCGGAATGTGGAATTGAGGTGTTCGTCGAGGTCGAGGAGTGGTTTTAAGTCGTCCAACTTCCGGACATATGTGGGTACGGTGTCCTATGAAATCCGATATAGTGCAGTTGATGAATCTCTTTGCATGCCGGTTCACCACTTTCTTCCTTCTTTTTTTTGGTTTTCTTGCTGTGACAACCGGTTTCGTATTGGGGAACTTCTCACAGGGTGGTTTCCTAACCTGCTTCTTGGCAGGTTGGGGCTCGTGGCCGAGGGGTTTAACCTTAATGGAATTAATGCGTGGCTCCTGCTTCCGGAAGGGAGAACGTGGTAAATGTGGACCGGGAACGCCAATGATATGTTGGGCAACACCGCAGTGCCACAAACCGTCGTAGATGAAATGCAATTGGGCGAGAGGAAAGGGCTTGGGAGGTGGTGTAGCTAGAGAGGCCACCGGGTGGTGAATGCCCTGTCGTTACTACTTGATTCGGTGTCTCTAACCAACTCTCGGTGCTTGATGTGAACACTGCACACCGAGGCCCCCCGTGGTACAAGGCGACACCTCAAGGATAATGGGAGGATCTCCTAGGGAATGAACCCAGACTCGACGACGGTTTGAATTGGCTAGTGACGATTCTTTTGTACCACAAAAGACCGTCCTGCGATCGTATCTATGTAGGGTAGAATTACATATGTGTTGGTTAGGGGACACTTTTCACTATGCGTCACCTAGTCTACCGCATCGATTCGATCCCCGTGGGGGAACATCATGATGCGAAGACGAAGGATGATATGGCGACATGGCATACATGTAACTCCACCCGAGGAGTATGTTGTAACCAAGTGTGAGCATCCAAGACTTCAATGTTCATGGGACTGCCTTTGCAGCTAAGAAACTGCACATTTTGGTAGAGGCCACAGGGAGTTGAGCGACAACCGTCGTATGCTCTAAGCGTGATGACAAGGTTTCAGCCTGTGTGATCCTAAATTCGCCACACATTTTTTGACATTATGCATGTCGTATGCACCTCGTCAATGACAAATCGGTGAATAGTGATATTATGTAATCGACATTGGTATCCGGGAAGGTGACCATATGAAGCCTAGGGGTGGCCTCTGTTTATGTCAGAAACAGTGTGCGTACTCAGGCTGATAGCGCCTAAAGCGGAAAGTAGGGATTTCCGTTGCTCGGGGCATGACCGCATTTCAATGCAGACATAGTGGGTGATTGAGCCAAATCATCCACGATGCTATACCGTGGTCACTTTAAGAGTAATGTCAGCCACCTATTAGGCCCTTTTACCATTTTTGGCAATAGTTTTCGTAGGGAATTCTTCCGGAATGGCTTGTGCACACCAAGCATGCTCGTACCAGCCCCCAACGTATCGTGTCCGGTGGGGTGTTTGTTGGCCATGATTCCAAGTCTAAAAACATTTATTCCCCCCGCTATGTATATATTATGGTCATTTTTCCCTAATCGAACAGGTTTTGTCGTCGATTGGTGATCGTCCTCGATGGGGAAAGATTTTCGCACCAACGTAGTTTGCTAGGAAGACCTTCCTGTCCTCAAAGCATTTCATAGATTTTTAGCCAAGGGATTTCGTATGCTGGTGAGTATAGTGCTCATATCACCATATATTGAACAAGAAAACAGCTTGTCACAGAGGTGGCCTTTTGCCTTGCCTTTGGGTATTGTTTAATTCTGTTCGATTGCTGAGTTACATCTTAGCTCGTATCATGGGAACTATTGGTCGCTTCCCCCATCTGCTGTCCTCCATTTAGGCTTGTTTTCGGTCTTTCTCTCTTAACCATGTTAAGAGGGTAGTTCTCCCCATCATACTAGTGTGGTTGATTTTGGGACACTACAAAGTTCATCTCCAGGCATTGGTTTACATAGGTGGGTTATGTGCTTGGGATCGTAGCAATGATGATCCTGTGGTTTTCACGGATATTAGCTCTTCTGCTAGGTGTTTCTCTTGTAAATTGTCCATGTTTGAAAGACAAGGAGCCTCCAGGATAACTAATTTACGTTCCATTAGTCAGAATTGATGCAAGACATGATGATGTGTGAACTCTTTGTTGAGACATATTCTTATAGGTTCATATAAAATCATAGATTTTGAATGCTGCTTACTAGGGTGCCCCCTTCTTTAAATGTTGATATTTGTTTCACCACAAAGTTAGACACACGTAGAAATTTTTTGATAACATTGGCAAAGGGCATTAGGGCAAAAGATATTGTAGATGTATCCTCACTCAGACAGATTGTTCAAGATGCGAACACTGTATCCTCTTCGTATGTGCGCCTTTATCATGCCACATCCTTTGATAACTCTCGCTAATAGAGTTTTCAAGAATTAATCTAAGAGACTCGATCGTCGAGCTATTTTTACAACTACGACGCCCACCTAACTGTTATTTGGTCTAAGATATGGAAAGAGGCGATTTTTCTGAAATGAATAAAGAATCCATTCCCAAATCATGGTGAATGGGAAACTAAACTATGTGAGGCAGGCGAGGGGCGCTAATGGTTCCGGGTGGAAGAAGCGAGGCACGCCCACGCACCATTTCATGGCCACTCCCGTAATATTGCTTTGAACAGCCCTCAACCGAATAGTATCATAAATGATGCCATTCGATGAGTAACTGCGTGAAAGGTCATTACATGATGGTTTGGTGTTTTCGCTCGCTACCCCTCGAAATTTTGGTATATCCGATGATCTTTCGTGCGGGAAGCCAATTTGGGGTCATGCACGGGGTAACTGTGAGCTTGGTTAAATTGGGAGATTCAACGTGGTACAAGAAGGGTGATCGAGAGGTTGACGCCATGGCAATGTGTGAAGACACAGAAATTTAAAGCGAGAACGAGGGCTGGTCTCGGTGACGATCCTTGTTGTGAATCACTGCTTCCCATAGTGATGCATCGTTTCCCCTAGGGACGAGGGGGAGTGGTGTGGTGTGGTGTTGGGAATCGACTAGGGTTCCCCAACAAGGTTTTTCCGGCGAGGGATGAACTCAATGACAATGGCAATGTTTTGCCTTGGATGCCCCTCCCGACAATGGGGGAGGTCCAAAAGACGCTTGGATCAATGAGGTTCGTTAAATCGCTTTGGGTGTAGACCAAAGTTGGGCCGAAAATTTAGATCGAGTCTATGATTATGACAAATTTGTGGCCGCATACATAAAACAAAGGAAAACAAATGAATTTTCCCTTTAACTTAATCTATGTGATCAATCAAGCAAAAAATTGGTTTTGTTTGTTTCAGATGATACTTGAAATCCTAGAAGACCTATTATGTCCTCACACACTCAAAAGTAACTCGTCTTGAGAATATCTTTGCAAGTGCTGACACAACATCTCAAAAGAGCGCTAATAAAGCGATGCCTCTGTCACCAAGAGAATCCACCACAAGGATAGAGGGTCCGGCACTCGCCGCACCGTCGCCATAAAGGATGCCCCAGTTTTTTGCCACTAAGAACCACCATCCCACGTGAGAATCTCGAGTCCGTCCCTGGTGTCACCAACAGTACCGAGCATCATCCAAAGTTGTAGCCCCGGCAACTGACACCACACGCACCGTACCTAAGCCCAACTTCTTTGAATCGTCCCTCCCACGCCGGGTTTTTTCCGTGGGCTTATAGGTTGACGAAAGATCCCCAACACACAACTTATGCTTCAATTTGAAGTGTGATCAAGGCGCCTATTGATGCCTAGCCCCTTGATCCTAACTTAATCTATAAATTTCGGTGGCCCCCCGTGAGAATTTAGTGTAGCTTTTGTTAGTTTAGGTGGCTTTTGCTTAGCGGGTGAGTGTGTGAGTTGTGACAGAACAATTCATAGTTTAAAACATATGATATTGGTGATTCCTTACAAAAGTCCTCTAGTTAAACTATGTGACATTTTTTTCCTTGCTCAAATGGAAACATTTGCGGATAATGGGCCACTTCTTCAACATCTTCATAGTTAATCTATGCGACTTTAACTAAAGGGAGATGGAAAATCACAATGTAGGGTGTTCATTTTCTTCGCTAGGGTCACAAAATGGTGCAAAGGAAGTAGATATTTTCTCTAATTGGCTATTCGAACCTAGTCCTTGTAATTTCCCAAATGCAAAAATTGAATTTTAAGCTCAACAATTTTCACACTAGATTATGTACGTGTAGTTTCTGGGCCACTTACTTCTGGGAATATTCAACTGAAGTAAAAGTATTGTACCATAATTTTCAAAAAAGATACCGTTTCCGTAAAGAAATGTATGATTTCCTACTTAAACTATGTTAAGACTTTTGCAAAACTAACTTAAATGAAAACTAACTCATGCCTACGTAAAGTTAAAATGGAAAGTGAATGGTTATGGGGTATCAACACAAGTGTCGGGCAGACACATTAGGTTTCTCAACACACTTACAAAGGCAGCCATTATAGGAGAAAACTGCATTCTAATTTGCGCACAAAAATCCTTGACAGTGTGCCTTCCTGTGCGCAGTCAGTCCCGAACGCGCGCAATACACCTCTCCGTGAGGAAAAAATCGCGCAAAAACCCTACAAGCAAAAAAAGTCGTGAGTTGCCTTCTCAATATATCACTTCAATTATTCTAAGGACCGTAACATGGATTAGGAGGATCACGCTCCACTCAAAGATAAACAAAGGGTCTCCGCAAAGATGTCATAACGACATAAATGGAACACGTTGGTGGAGCGCTAATCTTGTCGTGGTGGGATTTGTTTGCATGGGTGTATGAAACGCACCAGCTTAAAGGGTGTCGCTCATCACAAGCACAGAATAGTAAAGAAAGTGGGGGAGCTCAAAAGCATAACATTTAATGGAAATAGTATGCTAAAAGTATATTCCCAAGCAACTAAACAAAAAAACAAATATACATAAGCTATAAAGAGAGTCAAAACGACACATGCAAACAATGGCTTGATGGCCTCTTCTTATTAAACTTTTGAAATGGAGAATAAATTTTACTCACTTGCCAAAGGGCCCCCAGGCAATGGATCTAGGTCCCAATGCAAGCAGATGTTTCCTTCCAATCTCTACCTCTGATTCAGCCTCCTCTCTCTCTATTGTTAGAATAAGACGTTGAGTGCCACCCATTGAGTCCTCTTAGCTTCGGCCTCGGTCACACAACGTTAGTAAGCTGGGCAACTTTGTCCAAACATAACAATGTGATCACCATGTCTTCATCTCTTGGTTGCTTTATATAGGTGAGTTTCAATCCTTCCTTCCCTTCCCTACACATCATGGATAGTGACCCAAGGAAGACGTATGATTTCCATTGCGTGCTCCAACACGTTTTGTGTGCTCACAATGTCTAAGGAGGTGTTGGTGGTTGTCCCCTCTAGGTGGCTTTCACACAGCAACCGTCCTTTTCTTTGGTGTGGTCCTTAAAAGCGATTTTTTTCCATTTCCAAGAATGCGTTTAGGGAGCAGTGCTAGTTACGGCAGTAAGGTGCTCTTCAAAGGATAAAGCACGCAATTTAGCATTTATGATCAGTTCAAATATTATTTTCTCAAAACCTTAGAGATTTTAAATACTTCATGATTCCATAATGTGTTCCTAACTTTGTAAATCCTTAGGCTTAACACACTTATGTCGTCTTCTCGTTGTACGATTTTCCAATGTTAACAAGGGGTTCATGCCTTCAAGCTCGACAGGCGCATGATCTCACTGCCAACCTTCCCGATATTGCTAGGGTTCCCGAACCTTCCATTCCATGAATAATATTTATTTCCTCCTACTCGGTTTTAATGTTTCCCCGATATCCATCCCCTCAAACCTTATACTTTTGCACACGGAATTAAATGAAGCTTTCCAAAACTTCCTCTTTCGATCTCTTTATTTTCAAAGATACGGTGATTCCTTTTTCGTCCTTCCATAATAGAACTCTGGCCGAAGCTCCCATATTCTATTTAACAGACATTTCTAAAGGGGCTTGTATCCAATGATAATCCTGTGGTCAATGGAAATCAAATTCGGTCGACCTTTTCAAAATCCGATCTCCCTTGTTCCAAACTTTTCTTGAGAGGTCAAGTTGCACTATAAAACATGTGATTCATGGTCTCTTTATATTATAGCTATAGGAAACAACCGACAGTCTTTTCCATCTTCTTTCTAGAGGTTCTCCTGCTGGGCCAAACTCTTTCTTTCGTGTTTAACCAGAGAAGTTGACATTTTAGGCCGAGGACTTCATGCTCCAAAATTTGCTCCTCGTTTTCTCGTATTGTGACATATGTAGGTTCTCAGCCATTGTATATTCTTCTTTGATGCTCTAACCGACAAGTTGTGTTGTATCTCATCTCGATTTTATCCGAGTTTTGACTCATTTTTATCTTTCTTTCTCTTAGCGTGCTCATATTAGGTGCTTGTGTTCTTCCCCACAACGAGTCTCATACCTTCGTCCACTAGCCGTAAGTGGTTTTCCTCTACACGTTGTCCTTAAATCATTGACTCTAGTAGCCTTCCTTTTCAAATGTTCTTGAAGCCCAAACATTTCCCCACTCAACCCCTAGATGCTAGGTATTGTTTCTTATGCATCCCTAAATAAATTTTCTCCTTTCGTCCCCTATTTCTTTAATTTGTGTTTCTTTATTTAGCTTGTGGTTGCTATTTTTTCCCATGTGCATTAAGGATCCTAGGATGGCATAATTAAATCTAACCAAGTTCTACATGTTCCAACCGCTAACATATAAACATGTTCAGAGATATTCACTTCTGCTCCGACTTATTTAAGTATCCACCCCCCACCAACTTTTTGACCCAAGCATTTGATTAATAACTTCGTGATTCCCCGAGCCCTGCAAGCTTCCCATTTTTGAGGCAAGCCGTATTCCATTCAACGAGGCCCATTTTTGTTTGTTATCGCGTCGCCCCAAAGGAAATTTCTCTAGATGGCGTTGATTTTTTTAAGAATCCCATTTAGGGTCGCAAGGACAAGAATAGGCACACAGGCATGGTCCGACACACCAACTTCATAAGAGTTACATGGATATGAGGTTTGTCACCCAATGGGTCCGGGCCATCTGGTTTGGTTGTCAACTTGGTTCAAGAGTTTTTCCAACGTTATGTAAAGCCTTAGAGTCTGTATGAAGGCTCAGGGTGCGACTTAGGTTATGGAGCTCGAGGAAGCCAGATTTGATCATGTTTTTTCTGTTTGATTATCGCAGGAGTATTGAAGAAGAAAACATTTGATTTCCTTCATTTACCTCTAGGTACCACTCTTTTTTTTGTGAGTATGGCGGGTTGCCCCCTCATCTAGCCCAAGGCCTTGAATCCTCCCATCCTCTTGACTAGCATTCAATGTCCCTACCAACACTTTCGCCCATCAACATGAAGAGAAAAGGGGGACAAAGGATCCATTTTCTTGATGCCCCTCAATGCCCCGGAAAGTATCGTAAGGAGAACCATAAAACTTAATGGGATTAAAAAGCTTCAGGAAACTAAATTAACGTAATTGCTTAACTCACTGTGAAAAACCCGAAAGCTTTTAACATTTGCCTCATATATTTCTAGCTCCATTTATCGTAGGCTTTGGAAAGTTTGTTTTCATCATCATCCCATTCTCCTAGAGTTTTTCAAGGAGTGGATAACCTCGGTGGGGTAAGGATGATGCCATCTAGAATTTGTTCTCCATAAAGCTTTACTGTTCTCGAGGAAATAAGCTGATCGGGGCTAATTATTTTCCATTACTTTCATGATAATTTTATAGACATGAAATTATATAATGCACCGGCTTAACTTACAAGGTTCTTTTTTGATCTCTGTGTTTCTTGAAATAACGGTGAGGAAAGTGGAGCTGAAGGCCTTAAAAATTATTCTTGCTTTTCTTCATATATCTGCAACAATTTCAATAACTATCCTTCTGGTCAAATACCAACATATTTGAAATAATTTGGTCATGAACCCTTGGGGCTTGGGTCTTTCCTCCTCCATCTCATGGACCTGCTTCCTCCACCTCGACCATTTCTAAATTCTATGCATCAACATCTTCGTTATTCTCCACCCATACCGCATGAGGCATATTGGCATATTCGTATCTATATTAGGTCTCGTTGCCTTAGTCTCATGAAGGCACTTCAAGAATAAAAGCCACAGGCTCCGCCTAGATCTACCTTGTTTTTAACATGAATAGGCAAATTCTTAATTGGGCTAAGCAACAGTTTCCTCATGGTGTTGCATTACAGCTCCTGAAAAACTCGTTATTCTATCCTCCCCAAGCCAAAGCTGCAGGTTCTTTCTACCACAAAATCTCCTCCGTTCTTCTGCTATGCTAGAAATCTCGAAGAGAGTCCGGGACCCATTTTTCCTCATCGTAGCCGCCGTGGCATCACCCATAGCCGCAAGTCCTCAATTTGTCCTTCTATACTCCGTTTCTCCTCTTGGATACTTCCAAAGGATTATTTATTCCATATCTTCAACCGTTATTTTATAAAATTGAGTTTCTTCGAGGAAACATTTTAGAGCCTCGAGACCTCAAATCCCCTCCACTCTCTTAATATGATCACGTGGAAATCGGTGTGACAACTAGACCCTCAACCGAAAGGGCTATTTCAAAGCCCCTTTCTCTAACCAATGACAATCCGTGACAAACTAACTGCTGTCTAAAACCTGCCATCGGGAATAAAATGGCCCCCACATCTCCCCCATCAAAATACATTCCGACACATGGAATTGATCTAACTAAGAAGTAATTTGTCGAGAGGCCGCATGTTTGTTTTTACAATGAATAAGCTATTGGTAGTATGCAAATCCACAAAGTGAAACTTTCAATGGAATCGTTCACTCATGCTACCGAGGCTCCCCGATTCCCCCCTTTATCCCATGATTCTTGATCAAAGAAGTCCCTACCTAACACCCATTATTTGTCACCCACCCAGTCCCTAATATTTTGAATGCCTTTTAAAAATGATGGTTTCGCAGCCATTTGAAAGGGCTCATAGATGTTCGACATCACCAATCGTTAGTATAAGCGAGGACATGAAAGGGAGTAGGAGAGGGGGTGTGGAGAAACCTCATAACCCGAGAGGCTTATCGACGAGGGGGTTCCACAAAATGCCCATCTCCTGCTATTCCCCCTTGTGTCCACCACCATCACCTCTAATCCTTTCCGCATGTGTCGACTTATTGTCTTCGCCTTTCACATCGCACTTAGTTTCTTATTTTATCCACTTATGCTTTCCTTTTTATCATTATTTTTTTGAGTTGATCACATGTACTTTCCTTACATTCCAAGAGTGGTGACTTTCGCTGTGGGAGATTTTGACATATGAGAAAGGGCACCCTCAATAGTTGGATATTTCACTCATGCAACCAATCTACTCGGCTTCAAGATCCTTTGGGCATTGCTTCATCTCCCTCGTCTTTTTCCTTTAGAGATTCTTTAGGATTCTCCGAAACCACCCCACGGGTTTCGACCTCAGAGTTAACAATAAGCCCTCCCAAGAGTGAAACCTGTTGGAAAGGTGGTGTGCCCCAATTTTGGGTCCCATGCTTGCTCGATCCCACAGGTCTAACCCTCCCCGCTCCTCCCCCTTACCTTTCGTCCCCCCAGTCATCTCCTCTTCTATCTCCAAATGAGATGCCTCCGATCTTGTGCCGTTACCTTTCATTGATCCTTGTTGTACACCCAAATCCCACAAACATCTCCTCGGGTCCCTTCTCGCCTACCTTGTTTAAAGCCCCGAACCTATTATGTATCTATGGTTTCTTATGCATCATAACTCGAGGGTTTCGTTTTCCTATATTTCTTATTGATAACGTTCTGAACCCTTATCCATCTTTCTCCACGCTTGGTATTCTTAGATGTTGCATGAAGGGATTTGAGCAGCACCCTCAAAACAAGTTGCCATTTTCGTGGCACCGCCTACACCTATATGGGATGTGCTCATAGTATTGTTTGAAACTAGTCCTCCTCATTCTAGGTTAGCTTGACTCTTCAGTAATTCCTTTAATATATCTAGGTACACACAAATGTGAGCACACGATACACATTCTCATTTTCTTGTCTATTCATCCACCTTGAAAAAGACTCAAGGTGTTACCCATATCTTCAGAATCCCTCCGGGTGCCAAAATTCCATTGGGAGGGAGTATATCTCTAACCAAACTAGGGCCACCAATAAACTTCTACCTTCTACGGCTTGAATCGTCCATCCACAAAGCCTAGCCACAACCCTTTTGAGTTGTATAAATATGGTCCTCCATTGAAAACCCTATTTTTGTCTTCCAAGTTAAAAAATATAATTGCCAAGAAGCCCTTAGCCCCTAACTACAAGTCATAGTGCCCTTTTTATTTAAGGGTGTATCGATCCACCATATAATAGTTTTTTCCACGGCCACATACCCATAAATTTCCTTATTAGGTGGTATTTATACTAGATATAAGGTCCCATACAATTTGGTTTGATGTGCACCGGTGTCTCCTTTGTCTTAGGTAGGAATTGGTCAGTAAGCACTCACTCTTCTTAGTTTTCCCACCCCCAATCATGTGTTCCGAAGCCTCGCTCTTTTCTCAAGCCCCCCCCCCGCAATTCCCTCTAAGTCATCTAATTTCGTCATGCAGGTGCTGGGTGTCACCAATAGACCGTTAAGGGACCACCCTCATCTCCCATACTCCCCGCAATCATTCCTGTGCCTCACAAATGAGAACCCTCCTCTCCACCGTTCTCTACCCCACAACCATGCCTTAGTTCATCGTGAAGTGTGTTTTCCTCTCATGTAGCTTAATTAGTGTTTTCAAAATTCATGGCAAATGTAGTTTATTAATTTTGCAAATATGTGTTACAATGAGGCTGTGGCCTACCTATTATATAGAAATAATTAAAAACCATAAACATCTAAAAACCTAACCTTAGGAGATGAAACACCAGACTATGGCTCCCTGGCTGGCAATTTTGGTACATCAATTTCTCAGTCGTAACTTCGTCATACCATCTCCGTTGAAGCACATGATACATGGTTATAAATATCTATCCTATAATTACAATCTTGCTGACAACTAATATTAAGTCTAGAAATACACATATTCACGGGAGGTGTCATGCCCAAATTGTTACTTTAAGAATTAAAGCACAATTTAGAAATTGAAAAATCAAAGACAGAGAAAGAGTCCGACTGAACAGGTGTGTGGCCACCATCATGCACCCGGATCATGAGACCGCAAAACTTATCCCTACTGCAGCAGTTGCTCGACCCCATTCACGTGGCTAACTCGATCCCTCCATCTTTCGTCATGGTCTCCATTTATAATCCATCCCAATGGCGTTCAAATTTTTTTTAAATCTCATCGATATGGGTAGGTGCTGGATGTAAAATTAACAAATAAGTTCATGTTTCTCCACCATTCCCTTTCCAACCCAACTTCTCTAAAATGACCAAAACATCCATTTTTTTTTTGCGTAAAGTTTTCAATTCTCAGCTTATGTTTTATCAAATCCAAGGCGTGTGGGGAATTATGTGCCATTGATGGGCAGTGAGGTAGGTCCTGCCTAGTTCTCGTCAAGATTAATGCTCGCTTCTGGGAGGAAATTTTTGATGATATAGGGTCCTTTCCACAAGGTTTCAAATTTTCATGACCCCACAGCTCTTTTGTGAAATCGTAGCGAAGGACTAATTCTCCCCAAGAACTTTGGCCGTTATGAATAAAAAATGCTCTATCCGAGGAATACAACTATTGACAACTAATATTAAGTCTAGAAGACACATATTCACTGGGAGGTGTCATGCCCAAAAATTTTCATATTGGGGAAAATTGTGCTACAATTTAGAAATTGAAAAACTCGAAATATTTAATGGCGGGAGTCCCACCGGAATAGTTTGTATACCAATATGCACCTAGATCATAGATCGTCAAACTTATCCCCATTGCAGCAACAGCCTGACCCTATCTATGTGGCTAACTTGATCCTCCATCTTTGTCATGATCTATTTTTACAATCCATCCTAATGTCGTTCTAAAATTTTTTAAATCCTACCAATATGGGTAGGTGCCGGTGGATGTCAAATTAATGGTCAAGTTCATGTTTCTCTCCACCATTCCCTTTCCAACCCAACTTCCCCAAATGAATTCAAAACATCCATTTTTTGCAGCAGCTACACCTCGGGCAGCTTATGCTTTCTATCAAATCCAAGGCGGGAACTTTTTGAGGTAAAGGCCATTGATGGGGTTAGTGAGGCAGGTCCCCGTCCGGTTCCATCAAGATTAATGCCCCGTCAGAGGAAATTTTTGATGATATAGGCTACTTCACAAGGCTTCGAAAATTTTCGTTGGCCCCAAGGCCTCTTTTGTGAGATCAAAAGAGCTTAAGGACTAATTCCTCCTCGCAACGAGGAGGGGTGATGTAGTGGTCGAATGATGTTTACCATTTTTCTTTATGGACCTCATTATGTTGCAACGATTATCACCGACTTTTTGTCAACTAGCTCTAGTTGTGCTAGGCATTGTTCTGTAGACTAGGTGTTATCAAGGATTTTGATGGCGGCATGCAAGTTTGGGATCTTAGAATGAACGCAAAAGCATAAGGTACCTTGGTCTTTTGCGAGCAGGGACCAAGTGTAACCTTGGGTGAGGTGGCTGAATCATCTTTGGCATGCGACAGGTCGATGTGGTGAATTGTAAGCCACCAACATGCGATGGGGGAAGGATCTTAGTAACGGAGTTCTAGCTTGAATATAAAGTCGGTGTTCTCCCTACCAGTAGTAAATTTTGTGAGGTGGAATTTGTTCTTATTATTATGTTTCATGAATGCTTTCAACAGCTGAGCATACCTAGCACGTGATTTTGACCGGTGTAAAATGGTGCATGGTACCACAACAACATAGATAGATAGTATATCATACACTACTCGTTGTCCTCATGTGGATGTTTGTAGGAATGCTTGTAGAAGAGGTTGTCTTCTTCCATTTCGCATCGTTGGTTTAGACCCGCCCTCTTTAGTGGATGGTAGAATTAACGCCGTTCCGAGCCGCTTCACCTTGGGGAGATGCTCACACTTGAACGTATCATAAAAGTGTGAGAAAATTCGGCAATAAGTGCTTGATCTTTCTCTGGGAGAATTTTCTTCAGGGAGAGAAGAACACTATGCAGTAGATTATTGTTTTCTAAGTGCTTGAGTTCTTTGTATTTTTTGACACAAAGGATCATTTAGATCACATAGGCTATCCTATGCTTTGCCTAGGTACACGTGGCTGGTGTGCATCTTATTAGGCTTGACACACCATTGAGGTGGTGGGGACGTTGAGCCGACGTATGTATCTTATGCTATTCAGAGATCGTCCTATCTCTTTTCTATGGCATTAATCATGTCGATAATGGATGGATCTATGAGGCATAAGTACGTTGTCGCTTTAATGATTACCTCGACATATCAAGAAAAATATCCATGATATGGGAGTCCTACGAAAGCTTGGTCTAAGGCTAGGAAGGGAACCAATGTCGAAATGCTTCTAAGTCGTGCAGCAACATCATCATTTGCCTCTTTTGCACAACGTACACGCTAGGCTATTGGGTCACATGCTGGTCAGGTAAATTAGGCCTGGGCACAGGTTGGTCTTTGGATGATAAGAACATGACAGACCCACCTATCTCTCCGCTTGGGTCGGGAGCTACCTCAGGATTCGGCATCCATATCATCTTCTTTGAGGAAGGAAAACTATGGTTGAGCTGGGAGGCCAGCCGTGTCAGCCGTGCTTGTGGTATGTAGTGACAATCCTCCCAAAGGCGATTATCGGTGCTGGGTCAGAATGGACTGCGCTGCCTGGGGACCCCACGACCAAAACCCTGCTCGATCGATACCATCCGTGAATGAGCTCCAATGCAGCACACTCTTCAAGGTAGTGGCGACATTCATCACACAGTACAACATATAATGAGTATCACCGGGGGCCGCTCCACAAATCTATGTTCCTCTTTTGTAAATATACAATGGTACGCGCTCGCTGGCTGGCAGACCGGAGGGAGGGATCCTTGATAGGATCACTCGATCGTGTGTAAGAATCCCTATATTTCATATTTCGGAAATGGTGGGTATAATGCCCATAGGTGTCAGCGTAGAGTGCATGCATGATTGGTATGCAAATGTTTTCCGTATTTTTTGAGGCAGTCGCTGGCAGAATGTGGCGCAGTTCGTCGGGAGCCGAGGAGGAGCTTAATCGGTCCAACTCCGGACAAGGCGCGGGTACGCTGTCCTATGACACGAGATACAGGCAAAGCACGAAACCTTTGCACAGTGGGGTTCACCACTCTTCTCTTTTTTGGTGGTTTTCTTGGTCGTGATAACCGTTCGTATTAGGAACTTCCTTACTAGGACGGCGGTTTCGAATCGTTTCTGGGCAGGTTCAAGCCGTTGCCGAGGGGCTTTAACCCAATGGAATTAATGTTGGTGGCCTCGTTATGGAACGGGAGAACGCAGGTACTGTTAATCGGGGAACACCAATGATATAAATACCGTGTTGCCAAACCTCGTCGGGGGGTAGAGGAAGGGGCTTGGGAGTGGTGGTAGGGTAGAGAGGCGCCTACGGCACGTTCTTGTTGTCGTTACTTCGAGTGGGTTTCCAACTAACCCTTGCCGATGTGGACATCATGCACACGGTGAGGCCCCCGTGCACAAGGCGATACCTCGGTGATAATGGGAGGATATCCTAGGAATGAACCCAGGATGGACGATGGTTTGAATTGGCTAGGGCCGTATTCTCGGAATGAAAGACCATCTCATGATCGTATCTATGTAGGGTAGAATTACGTTCCGTACTAAGCTAGGGGGAAACTTTTCACTATGCGTCAACCGGGTTCACCGCATCGATTCGATCCTCGTGGGGGAGCATCATGATGCGGAAGACGAAGGATGCTATATATATACATATGTAACGACCCAGAGTATGTTGTAATCCAAGTGAGCATCCAAGATCACACTTTCAGGACCGTCTTTTTCCGAAGTACAAAACCAAGACATTTTGCAGAGGCCGGTAGGAGTTGAGCGAAAACCGTCGTATGCTCTCTAAGCGGATGATTTTAAGGTTTGAGTTCAAAGATCCTAACTTATGCCACACATTTTTGACATGATGCATGTCGTTAGAACCTTCGCCACAGACACACATCGGTGAATATGATTTTTTGCACCGATATTGGTATTCAGAAGGTGACCATGTAAGGAAGCCTGTGGGTGGCCTTGTCTAGGTCAAAAGTCGTTTATGTGTATCGGTGGTTGATAGCCGCGCCCAAAGTGAAAGTAGGGATTTCCGTTGCTTGGGGCACAAGGACCGCATTTCAATGCAGACACAGCGTTGGGTGATTGAGCTAAACCATCCACTCTATGCTATAATTATGGGTCGCTTTTGGAGTAATTACCGTTCATTTATTAGGCTCTTTTACCATTTTTAGCAATAGTTCGCAGAATTCGAAATGGTCAAGGGTGTAGTCAACCAGGCCTGGGTATCAGCCCCCAACGTATTGGTGTCTCGGTGGGTATCGTAGCTATGATCTCCAAGTTCAGAAAAAATTTATTCTCGTCATGTATATCTTATGGTGATTTTTCCCCGAATCGAATAGGTTTTGTCGCCGAGTGGTGATCGTCCCTCGATGGGGGAAATATTCTTGCATCAACGTAGTTTGCCGGGAAGACCTCCTTGTCTCTCAAATGCTTTTACTTCCGTAGCTTTTTAAGCTCGTGATTTAGAGTTGTGCTGGTGAGTATCGTCTATACTCACCACATATTGAACAAGAATGGTTTGTTCTGCGTAGGCGTATTTTGCCTTGCCTTTGGGTATTTCTTGACCGGGCCCCATTTCGGTTGAGTTACTCGGTACCGGGATTGCGGTGGGCATTGTTGGTTGCTTCCCCCCTCGGTGGTTCCTCAGGCTGGTTTCGGTCTTTCTATTAACCATGTTAAGAGTGGCAGTTTTCCGATCATACTAGTGTGGTTGATTTTGGTGCCTTTCCGGTAAATTTCATCTCAGGCATTGGTTTACATAGGTGGTTGGTGTGTTTGGAACGAGCATAATGACATCTTCGTTGCTTGCACGTGGACGTTGGGGGAGAGTCACGTTAAGCTTTCTTGTGTGTCGGGGTTCTCTACCGTAGGATAAGGCCTTTAAGATACGTTGCAGAACCTTATTAGTCAAATTTTGGTCGCGGCATATGATGACTTTGAAATCAAGGAGACATATTCTTGGTAGAATCATGTGTGTAATCGGATTTGAATGCTACTACCTAGGTACCCTTTGGTCATCAATTCAATTAGTTCCGTCGGCAGTAGTTAGACTACTTTCAGAAATTCTTGATAAGATTGTAGGCATGGTGGCATTAAAGGTGATATCGTAGATGTATCCTGGGATCGCGTATAGATTAGTCTTCAAGTCGCTAGATTTACTAATCATATCCCCCTTCGTATGCGTTGCATTGCACCACATCCTCCGATATCTCTACCATTAGAGTTTTCAAGAATTAATCTATGAGGACTCCGATCGTTGAGTTTAGCTTTTGCAACCACGACGCCACCATTCATGGAGATGGCTCAAGATATGGAAGGAGTGGGATCGTTTAAAGAGTCGCAACTCCATTCCCAAATCATGTGAATGGACAACTAAAAGCATGTGAGGAAAGTGGTAAAGTAGGCGCTAAAGGTTCCATGTGAAGAGGTCGCTCCACTCTTACCATTTCACGCCACTCCTATAATATTTCTTTTTGAAATAGCTCAACCGAATAGCATCATCAATGATGCTATTCAATGAGTTAACCACAGAAAGGTCATTACATGATTATTTGGGTGTTTCACCTCCTCACTTTTGAAATTTGGTATATCCGAAGGGAGTCATGCGAAGCCAATTGGGGTCATGTGCGATGGGGGCACTTCGAGCTTGGTTAAATTGGGTAGATTAAATGCAAATAAGAAGGTGACCTAGAGGTTGACGCCATGGCAATGTGTGAAGACAAATTTCTAGTTAGAACGAGGGTTGGTCTATGACGTGACCGTTGTGAATTCTGTCGATTCCCATAGATGTACCTCCGTTCCCCTAGGGACGCAGGGAGGAGTGGTGCGCGTGTGGTGTTGGAACCGACTAGGGGCCCCCAAATAAGGTTTCAACAGGGATGAACTAATGACAATGGCAATGTTCCGTCTTTGATGCTCAAACTCTGTGAAAAGACCGGAACCCTCCCGATAATGGGGGAGGGGTCCAAAAGACGCCCGGATCAATGAGGTTCTATTGGGACCATTTTGGTGTTGACCGTGTGCTGAAGCGAAAATTTTGGGGATTGTGTCTATGATCACGAAAAATTTGTGGTCGCGTATTTAAAACAAAGTAAAAATGAAATGAATTTTCCTTTAACTTTAATCTATGTGATCAATCGACAAAAAAATGGTTTTGTTTATTGTACGTGATACTTGGAAACCCTAGAAGACCCGATGTCCTCACACACTCAAAAGTAGCTCGGCCTTGAGAATATATATTGCGAGTGCTAGCACAATGTCTCGAAAGAGCTAGCGACGCCCCAAGTTAGTCAAGAGAATCCACCAAGGTAAGGGTAGAGGGTCCTGCACTTGCCTCGCACCGTCGCCATAGGGTAAAGGATGCCCTAGTTTTTGGCCACTAAGAACCACCATCCCACGTGAGAATTCGAGTCTTGGGCTTCTTGTAAGTCACTACTCATCAAAGACGTAGCATCAATCGCCGTGGCCCCAACCGATACCACACGCATCGCACCCAAGCCTAACCCCCTTGAATCGGGCCCTCCCCACGCTCGGGTTTTCTTTTCCGTGGGCTTATAGGAAGATTTCCAAATATCCCTAAATAACAAAACTTCTATGTTTCAATTTGAAACGGTGATCAAGGCGAAATTATTGGATGCCTACCCTCGATCCTAACTTAATCTATAAATTCTTTTGTATTCCTTGTGGAGAGAATTTAGTGAGTTTTTAAAGTTAGTTTTAGGTGGCTTTCTTTGCTTATGGGTGAGTGTGAGCATATGAGAACAATCTCATAGTTTAAACATATGATATTGTGATCCATAAAATTCCCCTAGTTAAACTATGTGACATTGTTCGTCGTTCAAATGGAAAACATTTGCGGATAATGGCCATTTAAAATATTCATAATAATCTATGCGACTTAACTAAAGGAGATGAAAATCACAAATGTAGAGTGTTCATTTTTCTGCTTAGGTCAACAAATGGTGTAAGCAAGGAGATATTGCTTGCTCTAATTGGCTATTCGAACCATTCCGTAATTTCCTAAATGCAAAAATTGAATTTAAGCTAAATAACTTTCTACACTAGATTATGCATGTGGTTTTAAGCATTTATTGACTAGCTAAACCAAGCAGTGAATACCATAATTTGCAAAAATAAGTTGTTCGTAAAGAAATGGTTAATTTCCCCCTACTTAAACTATACAGATTTTTATAAAACTATCGCTGAAATGAAAACCAACTCTAAGTTTGCTGCAGTTGTGTCATGAGTTCTCTCGTGTTGTGTATCAACACAAGTGCCGCGTACACATTAGGTTGCCCAAAACACACTTACAAGCAAGTAAAACGTAGAATATAGGCAGAAAATTTTACCGCAATTTGAGCACAAAAACTTGATGTTGTGTGTGCCTTCTCGCGCACAAAGTCACTTTAACGCGAACAATGCACTGTGAGAAAACCGCGCAAAAACCCCACAAGGTGTTAGAGCTTCTCAGTTCATCACTTCGCTAGTCTAGGGACCGTAACATGGATCGCAGGACCTGTCACTCCACTCCAAAGACAAAAAAGGTCTCGCAAGATGTCATAACCACATAAACTTAATGTCAAGGAGTCGCCAATCTTCTCGTGATTTGTCGCAAGGGTGTATGAAATCGGCACTGTACTCAGCGGTGTCGGGCCTACTCTTTAAACTATTGGTAATAGGAAGAAACTCTGGAAGTTTCAAAAGCATAACATTTAATGAAAATAGCATGCTAAAGTATGCTCGTTAAACCAAAAGAAAAAAACAAACATACATAAGTTTAAAGAGAGTCAAAACGATAATAATGCAAATGATGGCTTGATGGCCTTCTTCTTATTAAACGTTTGAAATGGAGAAGAAATTTTACCCACTTGCCAAAGGGCCCCTAGGCAATGGATCTAGGTCCCAATGCAAGGATGTTTCCTTCTCAATTCCCATCATCTGGGCCTCTCTCGTTGTTGTGAACAAGACGTTGAGTGGCTAACGATCGAGTCCTCTTTTTAGCTCCAGCTCGTGTCACACACTGCTAGTGTTGCTTGGGAAAATTTGTCCGCACAACAATGTGATCACCATATCTTCATCTCTTGTTTGCTTTATATAGTTTGCTTCAAATCCTCCTTCCTCCCTTGGTACATGATGGATAGTGACCCAAGGAAGAGGTATGATTCCATTGTGTGCTCAAATATTGTTTTGTGTGCTCACATAATGTCTAAGGAGGTGTTGGTGGCTGTCCTTAGGCGGCTTTCAGACATGTGTCTGTCCTTGCTTGGTGTGGTCCCGAAAAGCGATTTTTTTCCATTTCCAAGAACAACATAGCAAAAGTAGAAGGTGCTCTTCTCAAGGATAAAGCATGCAATTTAGCATTTATGACTAATTCAACATGATTTTCTTAAAACCTTAGAGATTTTAAATACTTCATGATTCCATACGGTGTTCGCCTTGTAAATCCTTAGGCTTCACATTAATTTATGTCGTCTTTCCGTTGTACGATTCTCCAATGTTGAGAAGGGGTTCATGTGCTCGAGCTCGAAGGTATGACTCGATCCCTTACCAACCCTCCCAATATATTGTGGGGTTCGAACCTTCCATTCACAATCATATTAATTTCCTCCCCATCGGTTTTAATGTTTCCCATATCCATCCCCTCAAACCCAAGGTTTCTTGCACATGGAATTAGATGCTTTCCAAAAACATCCTCTTTCGACCCCTCTTATTTCTTCAAAGATACGGTGATTCACATTCTTCAAATCTCCTGTTGGCCAGAACCTTGGGCTTTCCAAGCTCTCATATTCCATTCGACGCATTACTCTTAAAGGGTTTGCATCCCGCTGATAATCGTGGTCAATGGACATCCGCATTCGGTTGGACCTTTTGAAAATCCTATCTCCCTTGTTCAAACTTTAGAGGTCGGGTTGTACTCATAAACATGTGATTCCATGTATTTCTTTATATTGGCAGCCACAGGACACAAACCCGAACGTCCTTCCTATCCCCTCTTAGGAGGTTCTCCCATGTCAACACTGCTGTGGTTGGAACCAGAGGAAGCCAGATGAGCCAGGCTTAGACTTAGTTGCGGTAACTTCTTTCCCGTTTTCTCGTATCAGGACATAGGAAAATTTTACTATTGTATATTCTTCTTTGATGTCGAACTATAAGTTGTGCCATCCTATCCATTTTATCTGAGTTCGACTCATTTTTATCTTTCTTTTTCTCTTTCTTAGCACCGTATTAGGGTGCTTGTGTCTTTCCTCGTACAACGATTCTTGCGCTCCTTCGTCCACTAAATTTTAAGGGTTTTCCTTACATCGTTGTCCCAAATCTCAAATCTAGTAGTAGCCTCCTTTTCACAAATGTTCTTAGCTTCAAACATTTCCACCAACCCTTAGATGCTAGGTATTTGTTTCTATGCATCCCAAATGCTCTTCTCCCTCCGTCCCCTATTTCCCATAATTTGTGCTCTCTTATTAGGTTGTGGTTGCCATTTTCTCGCCCTTAACATTAAGGATCCTAGATGGCATAATTAAATCTAACCAAGTTCCGTATGTTCCAACCGCTAGCATATAAACGCGTCTAGAGATATTCCCATGGTTCTGACTTGTTTTCGATCCACCCCCACCAATGTTTTGACGCAAGAACTTGATTAATAACTTCAGATCCCCGAGCCCTGTGCGTCCCGCTTCCTTTGGGTGGAAAACCGTATTCCAGTCCAACTAGCACCCATTTTGTTCTTGTCACGGGGCAGTCGCCGCTCCAAAGGAAATTTCTCTTCCGGATGGCATTGATTTTATTAAGAACCGATTTAGGGGTTGCATGATAGAGAATAGGTACATAGGCATCGTCCTCGACACACCAACTTCAAAAGAGTTATATGACTATGAGGGTTTACCTTATGGGTCCAAATATTCAGTTTTGTTGTCAACTTGTCTAAGAGTTCTTTCCAAATGCAGTAGGCTTAGAGCCTGTATAAAGCTGCAAAGTACTTAGAAGGGAGGGAGCTTCTGAGAAGCCGAGGATTCTGACCATGTTTCTTCACATTATCGAAGATTATTGAATAAGAAGACATGTGATTTCCCTTCATTTACTTCTATGTGCACTTACCTCTTTTTTTGTTGGTGAGCAGGGTTGCCCTCATGTAGCCGTGCAAGGCCTGAATCCTCCCTTTTCGTCCCTTGGCTAGCATTCAATGTTCCTTCAAACCCTTTCGCCATCAACATGAAGAGAAAAGGACACAAAGGATCCATTTTATCGATGCCCTCGTATGCCTAGAAAGTACCGAAGGAGAACCATAAAACCGTAATGGAGTAAAAAGTCGAGGAAACCAATTGACGTACCGTTTAACCCGGCCTGCGGAAAACCTTGAAGCTTTTAACATTTGCCTCGTACATATTTGTGGCTCCATTTATCGTAGGCTTTGGCAAAGTCAAGTTTTATCATCACCCTTTTGACTTCAGAGTTCTTTTGGTGAGTGGATAACCTCGTGCAAGGATGATGCCATCCAATTTGTCTCTCCAGCAAAGCCGTATTTGTTCGAGAAATAACCTTTTTTGGGACTGTGGGTTTTAATTTATTTTCCATTACTTTCGTGATAATTTTATAGATGACATTATATAATGTAATTGGCTCCGAACTTATATGTTCTTCTCGCTCCTCGTGCTCTTGAAATAACAATGAGGAAAGTGGAGTTGAAGGCCTTTAATAATTATTCTTGTTTTCCGAGATTCCTAAACAATGTCCAACAATTCATCCTTCAATAAATACCAATGCCTTTGAAAGAATTTGGTCATGAACCCTTGGGGGCTTGGGTCTTTTCCCTCCTTCCATCTCGTTGGACCACATCCTCCACCTCACCATTTCAATTCTACGCATCAACATCTTGCTTCACCCATACCGTATGAGACATATTGTTATCTTATCTATATTAGGGTCCTTTAAGTCTTTAGTCTTCATGAAGTGTATCAACAATAAATGGTTAAGGCTCGCTCTAGACATACCGTGCTTTATATTACCAGTGCCAATTTTTAATTGGGCTATGCGGTTTCTTTAGTGGTGTTTTTATTACAGCTCCGTGAAAAAACCCCGTTATTCCTATCCCCCCTCCCTAAGCCAAAATAATTTCGATTTTTTCAGCCATAAAATCTCCTCCTCGCTCTTTCATGCTAGGAAAGCTTGAAGAGAGTCTCGGATTCCATTTCTTCTTTCTCATCACTTTAGTCACTGTGGTATCACCCATTGCCGCAAGTCCTACATTTGCCTTCTATACTCTATTTCTCCTTGGATATTTCTAAAGGATTATTTATTCCATATCTTCAACCGTTATTTTATAAATTTGAGTCACTGTAGGAAATAAGGCATTTTAGAGCCCCCGTAGACATCAAATCCCCTCCACACCGACATGACTATGGAAATTTGCCACAACCAGAATCTCTCAAACCGAAAGGGCCATTTGCAAGTTCTCTAATCGATGACAATCCCGTATAAACTAATCGTTGGTCTAACCTGCCTACCGGGAAGAAAATTGCCCCAATCTCTCCCCCCCCGCGACCAAAATGTATTCGACACGTGGAATTGATCTAACTAAGAAGTAATCCTCGTCGAGAGGCTTATTTTTTTAATGAATAAGTTTGGTTGATCCCACCACAAAATTCCCATTCCTCCTACATTCCTCAGTCCACAACCATCACCTCTAATCCTTTCCGTACAAAATCCTCATTGTGCCATCGCACTTAGTTTTCTGGAGAAAGAGAATCGAAGGTTTCTCTCCACTTATGCTTTCCTTTATCATTATTTGTTTTAGTTGACCGTTATAGTTTCACATTCCAAGATAGGACTTTCATGAGGGAGATTTTGATATAGTGAGAAAGACACTCCCGAATAGTTGAATATTTCACTCATGCAACAAATCTACCCTCGCTTCTTGGATCCTTTGGGCATTGCTTCATCTCCCTCGTCTTTTCCTTCGGAGACCTTAGGATTCTCGAAACCATCTAATGGTTTTCAAGCTCTTAGATTTAATAATAGCCTTAAGAGTGAAACTTGTTGGAAATGTAGCCCTCTAATTTTGGGTCTCGTACAAGCTTGCTTGATCCCATATAGGTCTAACCCTCCGCTCCTCCCCTTACCTTTTCGTCCCCCAGGTCATCTCTTCTTCGATCTCCGAATGAGATGCCTCCGATTTTGTGCCATACTTTCATTGCTCCTTGTTAGTGACTCAAATCCTATTGTATATCATCGTCCTTTCCTCACTACCTTGTTTAAAGTTTCTAACTTATTCCGTGTCCGTGGTTTACGGCATCGGCGGTCGAGGGTTTCTCGTTTTCCATATTTTTCATTGACAACGTTCTGAACCCTGTCCATCTTTCTCCACGTTGGTATTCTTAGATGTGGGCAGAAGGGATTTGAGAAAGAATTTTCAAAAAAAGGGCTATTTTCGTGGCACTGCCCACACCTATATGATGTGCTCATAGGTATTTCTTGAAACTAGCCTCTCATTCCAGGCCGAAGCCACTCCTTCCGGCAAATAGCTTCCTTTAATATATCTAGGTACACACAAATGTGAGCACAGGACACATACCTCATTTTCTTGGTCTATTCACCACCTTGAAAAAGGACCCCAAGGTGTTACCCATATCTTATAGAATCCTCTCAAAAGCAAATTCCATTGGGAGGAGTAGAGTCTCATCCAAATCCAGTCACTCACAGATCCGCATTCTTACCATTTGAATTGCTCCTATCTGCCACTAACACAACCTCGTTGGGAGTTGTATAACATAGTTTCATTGAAAACCCTATTTTTGTCTTCTGTTAAAATATTATTTGAAGAAGCCCTCATTCTCTAAACATAAAGTCATAAGGTTCTTTTCTACTTAAGGGTATCGATCCACCATACATGGAATTTTTTTCCGACGGCCATATATCGACAAATTTCTTATTAGGTGTGGTATTTTTATATACCAGATATATGTCCCATACCTTTTGACGGATGTGCACCGTGCCTCCTTTCTTAGGTAGGATTGCCAGGCACCTCACCTTCTTAGTTTTCCCACCCCCAATCACGTGTTATGATGCCTGCTTCTTTCTCAAGCCCCCCCCGCAATATCTAAGTCATCTAATTCTCCGTCGCTTTTCAAGTGCTATGTCACCAACAGACCGAAGAAGGGACCACCCTCATCTCCCATACACTTCGTAACTACCTGTGCCCTTTGCATATTTTACAATCGCTCTTCTTCTTCCACTGCCTTTTCACCTACACCTCATGCCTTAGTTCATCGTGACATAGGTTTTCCCCAGCGTGCTTAATTATGTTTTCAAATTTGACATGTAAATGTGTTTACGTGCCTCTAAAATATTTGTTACAATGAGGCTCGAAGGCCTATATATTATATAGAAATAATGAAAACCATAAACATCTAAAACCTAACCTTAGGAGATGAAACACCGGATTGCTATTCTGCTGTAATTGGTACATCACTTTCTGCTCGTAATTCCCGTCATATCATATCCATTTGAAGCACATGATACATGGTTATAAATATCTATCCGAGGAATAAAACTACCGACAACTAATAGACTCCTAGAAGACACATATTCGTAGGGTCATGCCCAAAAATTGTCATTTTGGGAAAATTGTGCTACAATTAAGGAAATTGAAAACTCATGATGAATACAGAGTCCACCGGAATAGGGTGTGCTGCCTAATATGTACCCGGACTATGAGACCACCAAACTTATCCTTACTGCGGTGTTTCTACCCTATCTACATGGCTAACTCATCCCTCCATCTTGTCATGGTCTCCATTTATAAACCATCCCATGTCGTTTCGAATTTTTTTAAACTTACCGATATGGGTAGGTGTCGGGGATGTCAAATTAACGGCCAGCTCAGTGTTTCTCCACCATTCCTTCTCCAACTCAATCTCGAAATGAATTCAAAACATCCATTTTTTTAAAAGAAGTTTTCACTCCAAGTTAAGAAAAGCTTATCAAATCCAAGGCGTGTAGAACTTTTTGAGTGTAAAGGCCATTGATGGGGTGAGTGAGGTAGTGTCCCACCTGGGGCTCACTAAGACTGGGTCAAAGCTTCCCCGTCGAGGTAATTTTTGATGATATAGGATCCTTTCATAAGGTTTCGAATTTTTCATGGCCCTGTAAGGCTCTTTGCAGACATCACAGCGAAGGATCAATTTTCCCCGCAAATGAGTGAGGGGTGATGTGGTGGTCGAATGACGTTTTCACCCTTTTATTATGGACCTATTATGTTGCAGCAACATTATCGCCGACTATTGTCAACCAGCTCCTTAGTTGTGCTAGGCATTGTTCGTAGAGACTCCGGTGTTATCAAGGAGTTTGATGGTGGCATGCAAGTTTGGGAACTCGTGGAAATGAACGCAAAAGCGTAAGGTACTCGTCTTTGCAATAGGAACTCGAAGTGAAATCCCGGGGTGAGGGGGCGGTTGGAATCCCATTCGAAGCGTGCGTAAGGTTACAAGTCGTATGTGGTGAATTGTGTCACCGGCATGCGAAGGTGGAAGGATCTTAGTAACGGAGTTCTAGTTGAGCACAAAGTCGGTCTCCTCACCAGGTAGTAAATTTCCAATAGGTGGAATTTGTTCTTATTACGCAGTTTCATGAATGCTTTCAGCACACTTCGGCACGTGACTTTGACCGGTGCAAATGGTGCATGGTACCACGTCATTGATAGAGTAGATAAGGTGAGATTCCACACTACTCGTTGTCCTTGATGTGGACGCTTAGAAAGGGTCAGCTTGTAGAAGAGGTTGTTCTCTCGCTTTCCATTTATGCAGTATCGTTGATTTAGACTTGTCTTCCTTAGTGTGATGGTAGGACTGATCGCTACCCGAGCCGCTCTTAGCTTTGGAGATGCTCACACTTTAACGTATCATGAAAGGTGAGAAAATTCCGGCAACAAGTGTGTTTGATCTTTCTCTGGGGAGAATTTTTTGTGGAGGGAGAAGAGACTATGCGCAGATCGAAGCTGGTAAGGGGCTTGAGTCATATTTTTTTGGGACGAAACATCATTTAGATCACATAGGCTACATGTCAACCCATGCTTTGCCCAGGGTGCACATGGTTGGTGTGCGATCTTATTAGGCTTGACACACCATTGGAGGTGGTGGGGACATTGAGCCAACGTATGTATCTTTTATGCCATTCCCCGGGAGATCGTCCCATTCTTTTCATGGCATTAACTGCGTTGATAAAGGATGGATCTATGAGGCATACACAAAGGTCGTCATAACATTACCCCGACGTACTGTGAAAAATATCCACAGGAGTCCCATTATGCTTGAAGCCCAAGTTGCTGCAGAACCAATGCTTCAATGTCATGGGTTAAAGTAATGGACGACGGTACGGGTTCCGCTCTTTTTGCACAACCCACATGCCACTATTGCTGTCAAGTGCCATTGGGGGCAATTCAGGGGTTCCTTGGTAGGTCGTCTTCTGCTGATAAGAACATGATAGACCCACTCATCTCTCCCTTGGGTCATGGAGCTACCCTTGTGGACTCGGCATCCAGCATCATCTTCGAGGAAGCATCATGAGGAGCGAGGCCAGCTGTGGCTAGCGTGTTTATGGCATAGTGAGTTAAATCTCCATGGCACATTACCACATAACATGCATGTGAATTGCGCTACCCATAGCCCTATGTACTAAACCCATTCGATTGGATACCATCTGTGAATTAGCTCCACTGTAGCACACTCTTGAAGGTAGTGGCGACAATCATTGCATAGCATACAACATATAATGGGAAAGACACACAAATGCTCACGAGGGTGTCTTTCCTTGTAAATATACGAGGAAAGGCGGCTCGCTATTGCTAGATCGGGAGGAGGGATCCTCTCGGACAGATCACTCGATTGTGTGAGGCATCCCTTATACTGGTGGTGGCTTCCAAAGCAGGTATGGTCGTGCTCATAGGTGTTGCTGGCAGAGAGTGCATGCATGATTGGTATGGAATATCTCATTTGCTATTTTTGGAGTGCGGTGTCTTTTTGCCGGTTTCATGTTGTGGAGGGTGGTTCTGGGTTTTAGCCAGTAGAGGGTTTTTAACCTGTCCAAATTCTAGACATATGTGGGCACGTGTCTTATGACATTAGACATAGTGCAGGCTGATGAATCTCTTTGCATCGTGGGGTTCACTCACTTCTTCTCTTTTTGTGGTTTTGTTGTATGGTGACAACCGGTTTTTATTGGGAACTTCTCTTTATGTGTAGCGTGTTTTAATCGTTTTTGCCACAGGCTAGCCTTTGTGGCTCGGGGGCTTAACCCAATGGAATTAATGTCAGCCTCTCGTTCGGAAGGAGAATGAGGCACTAGACCCAGAACACCAACGATAGTGTTGGGCAACACCAATGTTGCCAAACTCATCGGGAGCCGGTTGCACTGTGGTGAAAAGGGTTTGGGAGGAGGTGGTGGTGAGAGGCTACCGTGGCACTGCCTTCGTTGTCACATCGGCTGAGTCGGGTGTCTCAACTAACCTTGGTGCTTAGCGGTGGACATCAGCACATCGAGGCCCCTGCGGGTACAAGGTGACACCGTGACACGGGGAGGATCTCCCAGAACAGAACCCAGATTGGACGACGGTGTTTAAAATTGGCTAGGGTCGTATTTCTGTGTACCGTGTGAAAGACCTGTCTGCGGCTATATCTATGTAGGGTAGAATTACATCCGTGTTGGTTAGGGGACACTTTTCACCGTGCGTCACCTGTTCACTGGGGACTGGTATTCGATCCTCGTGGGGGAACATCATGATGCGGAAGACAAAGTGATGTGGCACATATCACATGTAACTCACCTCGAGGAGTATGTTGTAATCCAAGTGAGCATCCAAGACTTCAATGTATATGGGACTGCCTTTTCTGCCGTTTATCACATTTTGCAGAGGCTAATAGAGTTGAGTTAACATCCTGCTGGAGGCTTCTAAGCGTGATGCTTATTGAAGGTCGGAGTTCATGTGATCCCACCCTACCACACATTTTTGACAGGAAGTTGAGACCGTCGTCAATGACACAGAATAGTGATGTTCACCGATATTGGTATCTGTTGTGGACCACAGAATAAAGCCTAGGGGTGATTTTCATTTATATTAAAAGCTATTTATGTGTGTATTTCCAAGAAAGCCTACGAAGCGCCCAAAGTGGAAATTAGGATTTTTGCTAGCCAGGCATGACCCACAGATATTTATCGATATAAAGAAGAAGATTTGGCTAAATCATCCACGATGCTATAATTGTGGGTCACTTGGAGTAATTATCAGCCACTCTGCTTAGCCCTTGGTCACTACTGGACAGTTCCGTAGAATTCCGAATGGTCAAAGGTGCAAATAACATGACCCGTACTTGTGCTCAAACATATTAAACTGTAAAAGGGTTTATGATTCCAAACACTAGAAAACATTTATTCCCCCGTCATGTATATCTTATGCCTGTTTTTCCTTAATCGAATAGGTTTAACAGGGTGACCGTCCCTCGATGGGGAAAGATTTCAGACCAATGTATTTTCACGGGAAGACCCTCCTTGTCTCGCCATTTTGCAGCTTTTGTCTGCATTTTCAGATGAGGCAGTGAGGTACCATACTCATCATATATTGAACAAGAATGGCTTGTTCACAGAGGTGGCCTTTTTCCCTGCCTTAGGTAGCCATGACCCCAGCCCTGATTTCCCTGGGTTGGAGTTACCCCTGCACTCGGGGATTGCGGTGGGCACTTTTGCTGCCTTCTGCCTGTTCTCAGGCTTGTTTTCGGGTCTTTTCTTAACCTGGCGTTAACAGGTTCTCCCATCATTCATATTTAGTGGAGCAAAGATTTTAGACAACGTTACAAAGTTCATCTCAGGTAACGCCTACATAGGTGGGTTATGTGCTTGGGACCGAGCATAATGATATCTCATTTGCACCGGACATGGGGGGAGCTTTTCAGCGAGTGTTTCCTCTTGTGTACCGGGTCCCTCACCGGAGGATAAGGTCCTCCTTCGATACGCTTGCGTCCCATGGTCAAATTTTTGCCGCGGCATATGATGACTTGAAATCAAAAGGAGACATATTCTTGGCAGAACTCATGTGCAACCGGGATTTTGAATGCTGCCACTTAGGTACCAATAATAACACTCCAATTAGTCCGTTTACAGATTTTGAGACGCGCTCAGAAATTCTTGACAAGATTGCAGGTGCAAGTATTAGGCAGTGATATTGTAGATGTATCATGACTCGGCGTATAGATTAGTTCAAGTTACAGGCTTTTACTAATTGCGTCCTCTTCATATGTGCGGGCCATACTGGCGCCACACACCGATATCTCTCCGCTGGCCAGATTTTTGAAGAATTAATCTAAGAGGACCCGATCGTCGAGTTTAGCTTTTGCATAAACTACTTACTTGCATTCCAATACCTATATGGCCCAAGATATGGAAGGAGGGGATTGTCGGAAATGAGTCGCAACTCCATTCCCAAATCATGGCATGGTGTGTCTGAAATTACAGAGAACGGGCGGTAGTTGCAGGCCCCATGTCTTCCGTGAAGCAAGAGTCTTCTCCACGACCATTTCGTCGGCCACCCTGTAATATTACCTGAAGAAGCCAACTTGCTGCCAGTATCATCAATGATGCTATTCGAAGGAGCACCAACAGTGAAAGGTCATTACATGATTGGTGTTTTTTTGCTTACCTTCAAACTTTCGGTATATCCGAAGGAGCCATGGGCGCGGGAAGCCAATTGGGCCGGCAAAGAGGGTATCAGAGCTAACAACTGGCAGATTCAATGCAAAAATGGAAGGTTAATCGAAGAGGTTGACACGATGGCAATGTAAAGACATGAATTTAAAGTTAGAATGAGGGTTGTCCTGACGCACCGTTGTGAATTCAAATTGCTTCCATAAGGGATGCACCTCCTCTCGCTCTCAGGACGAGGGGGAGTGGGGATTGTGTCGTGTTAAACCACTAGGGTTCCCAACAAGGTTTTTTCTGGAAGGAGGGATGAAGCAATACTGTGTAAGGGTCAAACGTTTTCGACGCTCAAACTATGAAAGACCCTGAATCGCTCCCGATAGCGGGGGAGTTCAAAAAGATGCCCGGATCATTGAGGTTCGTTGGGGACCGTTTGGGTGTTGCTGACCAAGTTGGGTTTTGGAAAAAAATTTGAGGGCTGAGTCGCAGGATCAGACAATTTAGGGTCGTATTATGCTGCTAAACAAAGGAAATGAAATGAATTTTCCCTTAATTTAATCTATGATCAATCGGGTTAAAAATGTTTTGTTTGTTTCCGCGTGATACTTGAAAATCCTAGAAGACCTATTATGCAACCCTCACACACTCAAAAGTAATCGGGTTCTTTGAGAATATCTCTTGGCAGTGCTAGCACAACGTCTCAAAAGAGCTAGTGACGCCCAATTCACCGAAGAGAATCCACCAAGGCAAGGGTAGAGGGTTCAGCACTTACTGTACCGCTTAGGTAAAGATGCCCTAGTTTTTTGCCACCAAGAACCACCATCCCATGTGGAGAATTCGAGTCTTGGGTTTTCGGTAGTCGCCTAACAAAGACCAAGTATCATCCGGGTGAGTGTAGCCCCAACCCATACCACACGCACTGCGCCTAAGCCTAACCCCTTTGAATCGGTCCTCCCATGCCTGCTTTTCTTTTCGTCGTAGAGGTTGATTTTGTGGGAAGATCTCATACATGAATCTCTATGTTTCAACTTGAAGTGTGACTGTAAATTATTGGATGCTCACCCCTTGATCCTAACTTAATCTATAAATTATTTGTGGCCTGTGGAGAGAATTTCTAGAGTTTTTTTTAAGTTAGTTTTAGGTGGCTTTTTTGTTTAAAAAGAGTGTGTGAGCGTACAGGGCGCAACTTCATAGTTAACATGATATTTATGTGATCCTTCACAAAATTCTAGTTAAACTATGTGGACATTGTTCATTGCTCAAATGAAAACATTTTGCGAATAATGGGCCATTTAAAATCTTTCATAGTTAATCTATGCCACTTAACTAAAGGAGAAGGAAAACATATGGTGAGAGTGTTCATTTTCTTGCCTAGGGTCACCAAATGGCAAAGAAGTGTAGATATTTGCCTGAATTGGCTATTCGAACTCAGTTCCGTAATTTCCAAATGCAAAAATTGAATTTAAGCTCAACAATTTCTACCTCCAGATTACATGTGTTTGGCCACTTACTTTGGACTTAGTTAAACCAAGGGTGTATACCATAATTAAAAAAATAAATAAGTCCAAAGAAATGGTTAATTTCCCTACTTAAAACTAAGACTTTTTACAAAAAAACAAACTTAAATGAAAAACTTAATTTATGTTCAGTGAAAGAACAAAAAGTGAGTTCTCAAAAGTCATAAGACCACAAGGCTTGCGTACACATTAAGGCTGCCCAGCACACTTACGCAGAAAAATGCAGAATATAGGGACAAAAATGTCATTTCAATTTATGTTGTGTAATCACTATTGTGTGTCACAAGCAGTGTTTAAATTTCAACGTTTAATGTAATTCTCCGTATAAAACGCGCGTAAAACTTACAGAAAATTTAGAGTTGCTCTCTCAATATACTGGCTAGTCTAGGACCAATTTGAGCAGATAACACCTACGCATCTACTCATAAAAGGGTCTCTCGTTAAAGATGCTTAACCATATAAACTTGAACATTACTGTGAGTCAGCTAATCTTGTTGTGGTGACTGGTTTAAGTGGTGTATGAAACGTATCGTTTTTTAAAGGGTGCCTACTCTTTAAAATATTGGTAACAAGAAGAAAGTGGAGCTCAAAAGCATAACATTGAATACAAGCCATATGCTAAAGTATGCTCAAGAACTAAAACAAAAAAACAAATATACATAAGCTATAAAGAGAGTCAAAATGATAATAATGCAAATGATGGTCAGAGCTATCTCTTCTTATTAAATGCTTGAAATGGAGAAGAAATTTGGACCCACTGGCCAGCTCCCTAGCAATGGATCTAAGTCCCAATGCAAGGATGCTTCCTCTCAACTTTCACTCATTCAGCCTCTCTCCCTCTCTCTCTCGTTGTTGTGGAACAAGACGCTGAGTGGCCAACGATCGAGTCCCTCTTTAGCTCCTCCGAGTCACAAACTACTAGTGTTTGGGAAAATTTTTCCAAAGACAACAACGTGGGATCACCATGTCTTCATCTCTTGTTGTTTAGTTAGGTGAGTTTCCCCGTATCCTCCTTCCCTCTTGGCACACACATAGTGACCATGAAGAGTTATGATTCCATTGTGTGCTCAAATATTGTTTTGTGTGCTTCACATAATGTCTAAGGAGGTATGAAATGTCCCAGTGTCAGACAAGGGGTAATCACCCTTGCTTGGTGTGGTCCGGTGAAAAAGGATTTTTTTCCATTTCCAAGAATGTGTGCTTTACAGCAAAGCGGCCACAGAAGGTGCTCTTCTCATGATAAAGCACGTAATTTAGCATTTATGACTAGTTCACATGATTTTCTAAACTTAGATTTTAATATCATGATTCCACACCAAACCCCGCTTTGTAAATCCAGATTTACATTAATTATGTCGTTCGTTGTGGTCATTTTCCAATGTTAACAAGGGGTTCACAGTGTTTAAGTCAAGGTATGACGGATCCTCACCAACCCTCCTAGGCTGCGGGGTTCCTCAGAACCTTTCCATTCATGAACTTGGGATAATTTCCTCCTACCTGCTTCTATAATGTTTCTGATATCCATCACCTCAAACCCAAGGTTTCTGCACATGGAATTAGATGCTTTCCAAACTTCCTCTTTCGATCTCTTATTTCCTTCAAAGATACGGTGATTCCTTTCTTTCCAAATTTTAAGAAATAGGAACCTTGGGTCAAGCTCCCGTATTCTATTTGGGTCAGCATTACTTCAGCGGGGTTTGCGCTCTGGGCCTTCTGGATAATCGTGGTCAACTTCTGGACACTCTTTAATTGTTGTGACCTTTTGAAATTCTAATCTCCCTTGTTCCAAACTTTTAGAGGTCAAGTTGTACTCATAAACATGTGATTCATGGTCTCTTTATATTATAGCTATAGGACAAAATTGAAGGTGCTTCCATCCCCCCCTCTTGTGGAGGTTTCTCCTGTGTCAACACTCTTCTTTTGCATAAACTGTGAGGAAGCTGGGATATTTGTGTTTAGGACTTAGGTTCAAAATTTTCTCCTCGTTTTCTCGCATTGTGACATATGGTGGTTCCCGCCCATTGTATATTTCCTTGAACAACTGTTGTGTTGCATCTCATCTGATTCATTCCAGCTTCCACCGTCACTTTCTTTCAGTCTCATTAGAGTTCTTGTGTCTTTCCTCGCACAATCTAGTCCAAGGCCGTCCTTCGTCCACTAGCCATAAGGGTTTTTCCTCACATCGTTGTCCCATAAATCCTTGACTTTAGTAGGGCTTTCCCTTTTTCAAATGTTCTTGGAGCCAAAACATTTCCACCAACCCCCAGATGCTAGGTATTTGTTTCTATTCATCCCCAACAAATTTTCCTCCCCTCCATCCCCGATTTCCTTAATTTGTGCTCTTTGGATTAGGTTGTGGTTGCCATTTCTTGCCTCTACATTAAGTGATCCCAGGGATGGGTACACTAAATCCAACAAAGTTCGTATGTTCCAAATCGCCAGCATATAAACGCGTCTAGAGATATTCCCACTCGCTTCCGACTTATTTAGGATCCACCCCACCAACTTTTTCGACCGAAGCACTTGATTACTTTCAACTTCGTGATCCCCGAGCCTTCAGGCCTCCCACTTCCTTTGGGAGGCAAACCATATTCCATTCAACGAGCGCCTCATTTTTTTCTTGTTGCCGCGTCGCTTCAAAGGAAATTTCTTCCGGATGGTGTTGATTTTTGTCGACACCCAATCCTATGATGGGTGTGCATATTTAATTTTGTATAATAAATAATAGTAGGAAATATGAAGGCCAAGAGTCATTGGGAGATGAATCCTATTATTCACCTCCATGTATAAATGCATGTCTATTCTTCATTCAATAACACATTCTCGATTTGAGGAGTTACCTCCTGCTTCTGATGGTATCGCAGCTGGCCCCACCGCTGGCATTTCGCTCCTGGTGTAACTCCCTCTCCTTTGCTCACTACTTTTTAAAATTAGTTTTTATTGCTCCTACTTATCGCTAGATCGTTGCCTCAACATTTTTTTTTTCTCTCTCGCATAACTCTCGTATTTGCATGCCCTGCAGCCTCCCGAATATTCTCGCAATCCCCGAGTCTCCCCCGGAACACCCAAATTGGCAAATTTTCCCCTACGCCTCCGCAAAGATCCTATTCCCGTATTTGTAACACTCTTTCATCTCCTTTTCTCCAACGCCTTCTCACTCAACTCATCTCCTCATCGATCCTGCGCTTTGCATTCCCCATTCGATACTTGCAGCCCCCGCGTCTCTCTGGGCCGTTCCCCTCGTCCCATACGTCATTACATAATATAGTCCCTCCCGCCCACCATATGCTGGCCCCATGCTTGCCGAATACCACCATATTACCATTCTATCTTATAACAATTAAATTCTTCCTCCTCACGTACTTTCCTTTCACGCATACCCTCACCCCACACCGCCCACCCAACGCGCTTACAATATTCGCCTCTCATAGCACTAACCGGCCAACGCTTCCTGCACACATACCTCTCTCGCCCACGTACTCGCTCCACACACCCGTTATCATCGCCTATTCAATATATATGGTAACACATGTCGTCACTAACAATGCCCCCTCCGGGCTTGTCGAAGCCCGAAGACTGCTACCATTAAAACCATCGTATATATAACACATATTCATATTACGTCGTTGTCCATATATAACCGCGGCACACACGTATTATGATATCAACGCTCGGTCTCGTCTCGTCAAACGACCGTCCGCCACCTATTGTCCACGCTTATATATATACATGATCATTGTTTAAATACGCATTGTCCCATTGCTTATGTAATAGCGTCTTCATATGTTATAATACGCTCTTCATTGTATGTATATGGCGCTCTGTCGAGCCGCCTTTCACATATAATACCGCCTTTCTAATTTCAATACCAACGCCGTCCATTTATACGCTCGTCTCGCATTTTAAAATACCGCTCCATGCTCCATGATGCTATATCACATATGCCCATATATAATAGCGCCTTGATACATAATACCGTCCACTTCATATTATACCGCTCCACTTGTATTTAAAATACCTTCACTTTTAATACCACTCCACTCTCTACCACCTTTAAAACCGCCCCCTCGACCATATTAGCTACCATTCTTACCTATATTATACCGCCCTCCCATCAACACATTTTTTTTTCAAACAAAAATATATATATATATATATATATTTTGGTGCGTAATCTGTGCTTTTAGCAAAGAGTTTGTGTCTTTTTAAATTCACTTTCATATTTTTAGCAATGTTTCTCAGCCCTTTAAAATCCCATATTTTTCCAAAGAAATATATGAGCTTTTCTCTCCTTCAAAAGAGACTTTCCAAAGTTGTGTTTTTTCTTTCCTTCAAAGAAGATGATGCTACTTCCTTCATCTTCTAAAGAGGCTTCTACTTGGCACAAGAGAGAAAGAGACATGGGCCTGCATCTATCCGCAGGAACAAAGATGGCGTAATATCTAAGAAGAAATCTCAAGAGAAAAGGGGGGCATAACGAAAGTCACAGTTAAAGAAATCAAGACAAAGGTAAAACTAATGACAAAGACAAAGGTAAACCAAATGGAATCACCATTCGTTCTAGCACATTGTAATAATGGAGTAAATCGAAAACCTATTTGATGTTTCATTTATTTATGGAGAGATGATTGGTTGCTAGATTCGTATAACATGTCACATGACATTTAGGAAAAGATTTTTTGAAGAATCTGATCGACAAAGGAGGAGCAACATATTTTCTGGGAGATAAATCCAAAATCGAAGCCACCGTGGCTTGGCACGGTACCAAAGCGGAACCCGCCCTGTCTTTCCGCATCATCCCACATGAGGTTCTATACCTCCCTAGTTGAAGAGAAATCTCACGTCCTCGGTCGAAATTTGAAAAGAAGCAAAACCTAATTCACTTGTTTGATGGAAAGGTAGAGTGTCAGAAAGCATCATATCACTCACTTGTCATGGAGGAATAGAAGAAGGAGACTTCGAAGCTTCGAAAGGTTCATCGCTCATGCTCGAAACTTTGCATTCGCTCACATCATGATGAAGGTACATTCCCATCAAGTTTTTATGGCACGCTAGATTTAATACTTAAACTATGATGTACCTTCGTTGTTGAAGAAAATGGTGTTAATGGACCTGGCCACAATTCCCAGAAAACCTGTTTTAACGATGCTCGTATTTCAGAAAGCATAGCAAAACAAACTCATTTCATGATTCACCTGTGAGCACATAGAAACTTGAGCCTTGCTCATTCGCATTTATGTGGCCCCATGCCTACTTTTCCGCAAATGTGAAACAAATACATGATCAAATTTATTGATGACTACACTGTATGTTGGATTTACTTTTAATCGAAGAACAAGTCTAATGCTTTTCAAATCTTCAAGAATTTTCACATGGATTGAAAATGATGAAAAAAAAACATATTGCCTCTCAATGTATTCGATAATGGAAAAGAATACACTTCAAACGAATTATAAATTATCTTGTCAATATGGAATCAAACATCAAAGAACTATGACATATAACTACAATGTAACGTGTAGCCGAAAGAACAACAAAACTATTTTAAATATGGTCCGCCCATGTTATTTTTCAAGAATGTGAAATTGATGTTTTAACATGCGCTCTATGTGTCGTTTACACAAAGAATAGGTGTCTTTGAGTTAAATTAGGAACAAAACTCCTTTTTGAAATGTGGCATACAAGTATTCCTTCGGTAAAGCATTTCGTGGTCTTTGGTCCACTCGTTATGCTCTGATACCCAAGGGTCAAAGGAACAAACTTGTGCTAGAAGTTTGAATGTATTCTCTTGGGTACCCAATACCTCCAAAGGATATCGTCTTCTATGATGAAGCAAATAAGAAGTTTGTGATAGCAAGATGTCATATTCCTTGAATCTTCCAAGAGTGACAAGGTTGTTGAGCGGCAACTTGATCGCTCGGATAGTCCACACATGAAAAGTCCTTCCAAGAATTTGATAATGTGATTCCACATCTTGAAGGGGATCGATATTGAATCAAACTCGTGGAATCCGCGTCCTCAAGCACTCTCTCCCCCCACATGAAGAAACAACCACGGACACACATTGGATGATGTAATTGAGAAGAATTGGGAGATTGAATCTTGAATCATCCCAACTTAGTCAAATGACCACTGAAGCCATCTCAAAGGTCTCCTAAATGGTCAGACAAAAGACACTGGAGAATGTTCATCCCGATGAGGTTAAAAACAGAATGCTAGAAGCTCCACCAACAAATCGAAGGTGATGTAGATAATTTCAGATTCTCCCGTTGATATGGATATTTCTTATAACTATGAATTAAGCTTGTCTACGTTGACTATGAACCAATCCTTCAAAGAAGTCATTTCTCACATGAATGGAAAGCACATGCATAATGAGTATGATGCCTCACATAAAGAATGGTACCTAAGCCGTTGATCCGCCTTTGGGAACGAAACCAATTGGTCAAGGGACCCATAAGAACAAGTACAAAGCAAGACTTACCACTGACAAGCACAAGGTTGTGCTTGTGGCAAAAGGTTTTGCACAAAAATACAGAGTCGATTATGAAGAAACTTTGGCTCCCACAAAGAAAATGGACCACCATCCGGACTCTCTTTGCCCTAGCGTTCTAATGGGATGGAAAGTCCACTGGGACAGGATGTAAAAGCAAACCTTCTTGAATGGGGATCTAAAAGCAGAAAGTTTATATGTCCTACCTGCATGATTTGTTGTAAAGGGTCAAGAAAACAAAGTTTCGGTAAGATTATAAAACTGTCAGTGGCTCCTACAGCACCAACAGCCCTGGTATGAGAAATTGACCGAGCATCTTCTCGAAACTTGACTTCAAACATTTTGATCTTCGATGATGCAACTTTGTTTGTTAAGCAGTTGGAAAAACAACAGGGATATCTTGTGGTATAAGTAGATGATCTTTTGACAGCTTAGCAAACAATGAGAACTATATTGTATCCATGAAGAAAGAGTTGAAGAAAGGTTTTGAAATGACCGATTTGGTCATGTTCATTACTATTTGGGTATTGAAGTAATTCAACATCCTAAATTCATATTTCTTTCTCAAAAGAAGTACATTGGAGATCTCTTTGAACAAATTTGGTATGGATGATCAGAACCTCAACTACCCAATGGAACAAAACTTGAAGCTCTGCATCTATTGAAGGGAAGGAATTTGAGGATGCAACTAAGTATAGATGCCTTGTAGGAAGTCTTATCTAACCGATCACCACCGGCATCCGACATTTCATTTGTTGTTGGAATCCTCTCGGCTGTTCATGCAAAAACTTTGTGAAGGACATTGGTCCGTCACAAAAGAGTGTTAAGGTACTTGAAGGGGACTCAAGACTTGGACTCAAATACACATGGGGGTAGGGGACTTCAGCTCTTTGATCGTGATACTTCCGATTCGTACTTTGATGGCGACATAAAGAAATTGTGGGTGTCTACTAAAAGTTACACCATGAGTCTTCGATCGTATCGTCTCATGGAAACTACGCAACAACAAGCCCAGCGTATCTACCTAATTTATAGAATATGTGGCAAATGCCTAAAGCAACAAAGGAAATTGTGTGGTTCTCGACATCCCGGAATATTTGCGTATGAAACAAATGTATTCCACTCCACCATGATCGGCAACACTTCGTAATAGTTAAGCCAAGAACCCAAAAGTTCCATGATCGAACAAAGCACATCAATACAAAGTACCATCTAATTCGACATCATGCCCGGTGCCAAAACCATTCATCTACATCATTGTTCCACAAATGAGAAAACGTCGGATATCTTTCACCAAAGCACCTCGGGAAGAGAAAAATTTGAAAAGTTCAGATCAATGCTTGGACTCACCAACATCCCTTCGGATTAAAGGGGAATGTTGACACCTAATCCTATGGGATGGGTGTGGATATTTAATTTTTTATAATAAATAATAGTAGGAAATAAGGAAGGCCAAGAGTCATTTGGAGATGAACTTGCTGCCTCACCTCCATGTATAAATGTATGTTCATTCTTTATTCAATAACACATTCTCGATTTGAGTGAGTTACGTCCCGGTTTGACAATTTTCTTAAGAACCTACTTAGGGGTCGCAAGGACAGAATAGGTACATAGGCATGGTTCCATACACCAACTTCACAAGAGTTGAGTATGGCTATGAGGGATTTCCGATGGGTCCATTATCCAGTTTGGTTGTCAACTTGTTCAAGAGTTCTTTCCAAATGCTATGTAAAGACTTAGAGTCCGTATAATGAAGATACCTAGAAGGGAGGGAGCCTTCCTCGAGAAGCCGAGGGATTCCGATTTTATGTTTTCTATTACTATCGCAGTGGAGTATTGAAGAAGAAGACATGTCATTTCCTTCATTTACCTCTAGGCGCTCACTTTTTTGTTGGTGAGTATGGGGCTCTTGCCCCCTCATGTAGCCCAAGGCCTTGAATCCTCCCGTCCCTTCGGTTAGCATTCAATGTTCCTACCAACCCTTTCATCAACATGAAGAGAAAAGGGGAAAAAGGATCCATTTTTCGATGCTCCCTCGGCGTCCTGAAAGTATCGTAAGGAGAACCATAAATCCGCAGGGAGAAAACAAGGAAACCAAATTAACGACTCCGTTTAACCTGGGCCTGCGGAAAAAAACCGAAAGCTTTAACATTTTCCCCCAGGAGTATTTTCGGCTCCATTTATCGAGGCTTTAAGTAAAGCTGTTTATCATCATCCTTGACTTTCTAGAGTTGTGTGAGTGGATAACTCGTGGGTAAGGATGATGCCATCCAAAATTTGCCCCCTCCATAAAGCGATTGTTTTGAGAAATGTTTTGGGATCAGGGGTTTTAATTTATTTTCCATTACTTTCGTGATAATTTTATAGACGACATTATATAATGTAATTGTCCAACTTACAAGGTTCTTTCCGCTTCCGTGCTTGAAATAACGATGAGGAAAGTGGAGTTGAAGGCCTTAAAACTTATTCTCGTTTTCCAAGATTCCTAAACATGTCCAACAATTCATCCTTCAATAAATATCTAGTACTGAAAGAATTTGGTAGTGAACCTTGGGGGGCTTGGGTCTTTCCTCTTCCATCTGCTGACCACTTCCTCCACCGACCATTTCAATTCTACGCATCAACATCTTGTTATTCTCCACCGATACCGTATGAGTGTATATTGGTGTTATTCGGTCTATATTAGGTCCTTTATGTTCCTAGTCTCACATAGACCAACAATAAATGGTTAAGGCTACGCTCTAGATGTACCCGTGTTTCGCATATTGACCAGTGCCAATTTTTAATTGGGCTATGTGGTTTCCTTTATGGTGTCGTATTACAGCTCATGAAAACCTGCTATTCCTATCCTCCCCTAAGTCACAAAGGTTTCTAGATTTTTGCTGCCACAAAATCTCCTCCTCGCCTTTCATGCTAGAAAGCTCGAAGAGGAGTATGGATTCCATTTTCTCCTCATCACTATAGCTGCTGTGCATCACCCATTGTCATAAGTCCTCAATTTGTCCTTCTATACCGTTTCTCCCCCCCCCGGATATTTCCAAAGGATTATTTATTCCATATCTTCAACCATTATTTTATAAACTTGAGTTTCAGCCGTAGGAAACACATTTTAGAGCCCCGCAGACCTCAAATCCCCCTCCACTCCCTCGATATGACCGTGGAAATTTGCAAAGATAACTAGAATTTCTCAAACCGAAAGGGCTATGGTGTTCTCTCTTAACCGATGACAATCCAGATAAACTAATCAAGTATTCAATCTCCATGTATCGAAGAAAATGGCCTCAATCTCTTTCCCCCCCCATCAAAACACATTCTCGACATGGAAATTTATCTAACTAAGAAGTAATATGTCGAGAGGGTGCATGTTTGTTTTTACAACGAATAAGCTATTGGTAGTAAAAAACTGTATATGTTAAACTTTTCAATGGAGTCGTTCACTCATGTCACTCTAGGCCCCGATTCCCCCTTTATCCTGGCGTATTCTCGACTGTGTTGAAGTCCCTCACTTAACACCATTACTTGTCACCCACCCAGTCCCTAACATTTCTGAATGCTTTTAAAATGATGGTTTTAAGAGGCCACGAGAAAGTGGCCCACAGATGTTTGACATCACTACCTGCAATGACAACAGAGACACAGTGAGAGGTGAAAACTCATTAAAGTCTCAGAGGCTTATCACCGAGGTTCCACAAAACAACAACACATCCTCCATTATTCCCCCGTGTCCACCACTTCCATCACCTCTAATCCTTTCCGCATGTGCTCTATTTCATTATCTTCTTCAGCTCTTTCACATCGCACTTAGTTTCTTGGAGAAAGAGAATTTGAAGTTTTCCCACTTATGCTTTCCTTTTTTATCATTATTTTTTTGAGTTGACCTGCTACAAATTTCTCTTACATTCCAAGATAGCACTTTCATGAGGGAGACTTGACAAAGTAGAAAGGCACCATCAATAGTTGGATATTTCTACTCTATGCAACCAATCTACCCTCGCTTCTTGGATCCTTTGGGCATTGCTTCATCTCCCTGCCTTTTTCCTTCGTATATTCTTAGACTCGAAACCTCTCCTAATGGTTTCGAGCTCTTAGATTTAATAATAGCCTCCTCCTAAGAGTGAAACTTGTTGAAAGGTATGTGCCCTAATTTTGGGTCTCGCACAAGCTTGCTCGATCCCACATAGGTCTAACCTCCGCTCCTCCCCTTACCCCCATCCCCCAGGGTCATCTCCTTCGATCTCCGAATGGAGATGCCTTTCGATTTTGTGCCATACTTTCATTACTCCTTGTTAGGCAACTCAAATCCCACGCACACGATCGGGTCCCTTCTCACTTACCTTGTTGAAAGCCTCGAACTTATTTCCGTGTCCGTGGTTTCTGCACTTCGGTCGAGGTCGCTCTCATTTTTTGTAGTCGACACGTTCTTGAACCCTTATCCATCTTTTCTCACGTTGGTATTCTTACGTTGCAGTATGACCAGGCACCAAAACAAGTGGCTATTTTCAGGCAATCGTCGCTACACCTATATGTATGTCCATAGTGTATTGCTTTGAACTAGTCCTCCTCATTTGGTGTCGCCCTACCCTTCCGCAGTTCCTTTAATATATTCAGTACACACAAAATGAGCACAGGATACATACCTCATTTTCGTGGTCTATTCACCACCTTGAAAAAGGACCCTGAAGGTGTTACCCATATCTTCTAGAACTGGGAAAGCAAAAATTCCATTGGGAGGGGAGTAGAGTCTCATCCAAACTAGGGCCACCAATAGATCCGCATTCTACTTGCTTGAATTGCTCCATCCACGTTTAAATACAACCTCGTTGAGTTGTATAAATATGGTCCTCCATTGAAAACCCTATTTTTGTCTTCCAAGTTAAAAAATATTATCGTCATAGCTTCCTTAGCCCTAACTACAAGTCATGTTGCCCTTTTTATTTAAGGGTATCGTATCCACCATATGTAATGCTTCGACGGCCATACACCGACAAATTTCTTATTAGGGTGTGGCATTTTAGACATAAGGTCCCATACCATTTGACGATGTGCACTCGGGATGCCTCCTTTGTTCAGTAGGACCACAAGGCGCCTCACCTTCTTAGCTTTCCACCCCCAATCACGTGCTCAAGCCCCGCTCTTTCTCAAGCCCCTCGTGTCTGTAGTCATCTAATTTCGTCGCTGTGTGCCATGTCACCACGTATCGTTAAGGGACCACCCTCATCTCCCATACTCCCCGCAATCATTCCAAGCCTCACAAGCCTCGAGGCACCGCTCCTTCCACTTTCTTCTACCTACAACCTCATGCCTTAGTTCACCGTGACCTAGGTTTCCTCTGTTGTTGGGGCTAATTATGTTTTCAAATTACACAAATGGTTGTGGAAGTTTACGTGCTTCTAAAATATGTGTTACAATGAGGCTCGAAGGCTCATATTATATGTGAAATAATAAAACCATAAACATCTAAAAATCCCAACTTAGGAGATGAAACACCGACTATGGGCCCTGGCCGGGGTAAATTGCACATCAATTTCCTTGGGTCGTAACTTCGTCATACCATTCTCACAGAAACACATGATACAGGAGCAGCAACATCTATCTAAGGAATACAACTACCGACAACTAACATGTTCAGAAGACATATATTCAAGTGGGGAGGTGTCATGCCCAAAAATTGTCATTTTGGGAAAAAATTGCAAGTGTTGCTAAATTAAGGAAATTGAAAACTGAAAAATGTAATGGCTGAGTCCTAATGATGAGAAAAATACCAACATGTACTGACTATGAGACCGCCAAACTTATCCCCATTTCAGGCTGCTCGACCCTATCTATGCATAACTCAATCCTCCATCTTTGTCATGATCTCCATTTATAATCCATCCCAATGTCGTTCCTGAAATTTTTTGAAATCCTACCGATATGGGTAGGTGTCATTTGATGTCAAATTAATGGTCAAGTTCATGTTTCCCTCCACCATTCCCTTTCCAAACTCAACTTCCCTCAGAATTCGTTATTCATTTTGTAGCCAAGTTTTCAATTTCGCTTATGCTTCTATCAAATTCAAGGTATGTAACCCGATCCGTAGATGGAACTTTATATCTACATCTTCCTGTTGATCATTCTTAATCTCCCTGCTTAAATTCAAATACTTTATAAGAAATGAGTAACCATTGGAGCTTGAGAAGCCGAGAGACACTTGTAGTGAATTTGGCTTCTTCCGTCTCTTCAACTACAAATTCGACGCAACTCTTATTCGAGCACTCTCGACTTTATTTCCTGGCGAGTATTACGTTTTCACTATCCACCAGCTGGAAAGTCAAAAGTATACAATTTTTCTTTCCAAGTTGTAAGTAGAATTTCAAGATGTTTATGTTTCTCTCAAAATGGATATGAAAAAATAAAATCCGTACTTCAAAACAAAACGCACGTATCTAGATTCAAAAGATGGAATTGTTTTTATCATGTCTCGTAGACAACGATTCAAATAAATGTCTAAGATGATGGATTGTCATATAGAATGTTGAAACGTATTATGTAGCTTCTGCGTGGGGACCTTGTTAAGCACAACAAATCAACGCCTCCGACGATTTTACGACAAGTTTCTACGCATGAATTGGTATCGGCCACTAAAATGTTACATCTTGCTGTGAGGAGATTTTTCAAACCTCATACGTATCGGGGTTTCCTTACCGTTCTCTACCAAGAAGATGTCTCCAGGATCCAAATTTGAACAAAGGAAGTAGTGTGGTTGATACCAAGCCCATTCTTGGACCATTTATTCTTAATACTGTTGACTTTTTACGCATGAGGAATTAAACTATTTTTTTGTTTCTCAAACCATTAAAATTTGCTTGTAGGGGAATATTCAAATAACCAATGCAATGAATGGGAGATACCGTAACTCGCAGCACCCAGTGGTTCATGGCGGATTGAAAAAGTTAGTCACATTCTCTACACCCTTATTTTTATTATTTTTAGAGTTATTTTCGAATGAAGCATAAATTGTTGGTCACCAAGCAGTGATAAACAAGGAGCCGGTCTCCAACTATACGTAGAAGCGTGCGGATAGCGGATCACTCGCTAACCATGGGTTATTGTGAATTGTTAAAGCGCTCGTTGTTTCAATCGCACCCCGATGTTAACATAAGCCGACAAGTGTACAAGGTTGTGGTATATGGGCATTGCACCCTATGTTTTACTTAATTTAACAATGAAAGTAAAGCCTTCTAGTTTCATCTTTCATTACTTTTTCTTTTATGCATTAATTTAATAGCCTTTATGCATTTTATTGACTCACCGTCTTATATGTATTGGGCTTTGGACTTAGGTGTCTTAAAGGCATTGGCTTTTGTTTTAATAAATTTTAAAATCTTTTATTTTTATATTATGTGTTAATGTTTAAACCTAAGTATTTAGAACAATTTTTATTTTTTAAATAAAATATAATGTTAAACACCATGTATTAAAACACACACATGGTGTATGAGGAAGATGAGTACACACACAAGAGACTCAAGGCACAATGAAAGATACGTGAGGCTTTCTTATTTTCCATTATACAAAGATGTAAATTTATAGTACAATGGTGTGACTTGGTTTCACATTCCTAGGTCACTTGGACTTATCAGACTTTCTGTGATTCCACACCTATATCCATGTAGGATTAGGTGTTCCAACATCCCCTTAATTCGAAGGGGTATGTGAGTCCAAGAAGAGAGTTGTAATAAAAATCTGCAAAGTTACATATGGCAATACTTGGGCTGAATCAACTCTCCTGGAAATGTTGAAAAGAGGTGGTTTTAGGATGACCACAAAACACCGGAACGCAAAACTTGTTGCGCTTCCCGGAACTCTTCCAAACTCGGCAAGAAGTCAAGGCTTCGGCTAGAGGAATTGTCCCTCATAAAAAAGGGGAGACCTTCAACTCTGGGTGTTAGTGAGGTCTACTACCTCGTTATGTTTTAGGATTACCAACAACTCGGGAATGCATTAAAGCATTTCCCCCCCGGAACTCAACCAAAGGCCGGCAAGAAGTCAAGCCGGCTAGAGAAGTGTTCTCAGCAGAAATTAGACTCACCTAAAAAGAAGGGAGAGGTCTACTACCTTGCAGTGGTTTTAGGTTATCCACCAACCAAAGATGATGGTTTGGTGTTTTCCACCAACCAAAGGTATGCTCATGGGCATCCGTGTCTCTCCGGGCTACATCTCCGAACCGGGAATGAAGAATTGTGGTTCAAAGCTCACTTGAACCGTTGGGGTTACAACTTTGAACATGGAATGAGAGATTGTCGTCAAAATGCTTTTGATCCGTCGTCAAAGCTTGTACATGACCACCATTTTCCCCACTGTCAGTGACAAGGTGAGATGATGGCGAAAACTCAATCACCAAGTTTGCTCAATATCCGTGAACAAGTTCTCTAACATGTGTCGAAATATCTTCTTGGCCGCCGATGCCTATTGTTACAGTGATCCATCGAAGATGAATCTTGCTCTTGCAGGAGGCTTGTTTCTCGAAAGCGTTCGTCTCAAGAATGGGTGTGCCAACCATGCTGCTTGCATGGATGAAGACTGGAAACAATGATCTTTCATATGGCCAACTCGATCATGCTGTTGGCATTTTGCTTATCCGTTGTTGTGGAAGCTGCACATGATCCGGAACAACCCAGTGAACCGCGCTGTGAATCCTGCACTTAAAACATGATACTGTGGGGTTCCATTATTGCGAAAGGACACATCCTTGTCATATCCAAGACCGAGCTTCGGTGCTTGTTGTGACAAGCTTCTCCCAAGGTCTCGAAAATGCTTAGAAGTGCAAAGCCGAGTCGCTACATCTGCATGTACATCCGCTTCTGTGCAAGGAACCGAATGTGGATCAATTGTATCTTTATCTTCTTTCTTCTCCGATGAGAGTCTTTCACAACATTCTAAACAAAAACAAAGTTCCGAATGGTGACTCTTTGCCGAAGTTCGTCTTGTTGAAGCCGAGATTCTAACCGTAAAAATTCAATTCTTTCATGTGCATCTTGCAAACAACTTTGAATTCTACAAAGAGCATCCCTGCTCATTTTTATCATATCATCAACATTTGAATGAATGAGGTTATTCAACAACACTAATACCCCATTGATTTTAGCCATTTCAACAACTTATGCTCAAAAATGGTGGGTGCTTCTGCCTAACCGAAAATGCACCCGTTTACAATGTGATGCAACAACAAATACAAATGACTTCCAAAGAAGTTCTAACCATAGGAAATCTCAAAGTTACAAATGTGCTCCTCAAATGATGGAGGGCAACTCAACAATTTTTCAACAACTCAAGTAATCGTATTGCAACTATGAAGAAGCACACAATCTCAACTCAATAACATTATTTAATATACTCCTCCAAAAAATATGTGCAAATGAAATGCGTAGTCCAAGGGGCCTTTAAAGTCCCAGAAATTTCCTTCAAAGAGCTGTTTTCAATGATAGCAAACTTGTCTTCAAATGTCAATTTCTTCAAAAATCACTCTTCAAATCAATGCCACAAATCATAAAATGTCAATCATGAATTTTCTATATGTATTTAGTCCATCTTCTTCATATGTCAATTCCTTCATTTCTCGTTGTCTATCATTTTCTCTCTCTTTCTTTTCTCGCTCTCTCTCTTTCTCTCTCTCGCTGTTTTTTTTTTTTAATTAAAAATTAATTAATTAAAAATTAATTAATTTAAAAATAAAAATTAATTTAAAAATGAGGAAAAAGGGATTAATTAAAAATATGGGAATATAAAAGTGGAGGGAAATTTATAAGGAGGGGGAAATTTAAATGGAGAGATTTTTTTAATTTTTAATTTTTAATTAAAATTTAATTAAAATAGAAATTAATTTCAAATGGGAGTTAGTTACAGCTGGGGGGAATTTAAATTAGGAAGGGGAATGGGATGGGATTTTGTTTTAAATGGGTGACGGGGGCTATTAGTTAATGTTCAAAGGTCGAATTATATTAAAAAAGGAGAGGTATTATATGAGTGTGGATAAAGAAAAAATTTAAAAATTTAAAAAAAGATGTGAGTGTGGAAGGGGTGCGTTGGGGGAGAGCGTTTCAATGTGTAAGTGAGTGTCAAGGTGAGGCGTGATAATAAGGAGGAGTTGTGCTAATGGAGAGAAGCTTGAAAGAGTGTGAGTAATGAGAGGTGAGGAATTAAAAAATATTTTAAAATTCAAAATTTAATAATGGGAGGGTCAACAAGGAGATAGGTGCGAGCAAGCATACGGGATAGGAGTCGAATGGGAAGGCGGAGCAACAGGGTCGTTGGGAGTCAGGGACACGATATTACAGCGCAGCCGAGGTAGCCTAGAGTTGGAGATGAGGGAGGTCACAATAGGTTGTGAGAGAGCGTAGAGAGGGTGGCCGTAGGGCGTAGGGAAGCAGAGGTAGTAGTTGGCTGTAAGGGGGGTTTGGTGTGAGATACGTGATTGTAAGTTGGGGAGGAGGATATGTTGATACAAGCAGTGTGAGATAGGGAGGCCGTGGTGAGGAAGGGATATAAGGTAGCAGGGAAGGCGCTCAAAGCGATGATGAAGAAAACGGTGTTCGTGGGATTGGAGGCGAGGTGGGCAGATTGTATGTAGCAAGTGAGTTTGGGAGTGGGAGCGGTGGAGTAGCAGTTATGGTGGAGAGCGCAGCCGTAGCGTGGGGATGCAGCAAAGTATGGTCGTGATGTATATGGTCAAGAGAATTTTTTTTTTTTTAATTTTTTTTTTTTTTTTTAATAACAACAGAGGCAGAGTTCTACAGAATTTTACAAATGTATATGTAATCAAAATGAAATATATCAACAAGATACACCTGACACCTGTGTACCCGGAACTTTGCATGAGATTAAAACTCGCAATTTCTCCGAAAGGCCCGCAAGGTAAAATGCACAAATGATGAAATTTCAAAGGAAAAACCCTCGAATTTTCCTCTAGAAACTTCTTCTAAAATTTTGTAGCAAGAAAACCTTAAATTTTTTCCAATAGCCCAAAGAAAGAAGAACCTGCACCTCTAGGAGAACTCGTAATCTCGTAATCTTCTTCAAAAACCTCTTTAAACTATTTTCCAACAACTTAAAATGCGTAAAATTTCACGGAAGAACCCTAATTCTTTTTCATTAAAACCGTAAACCTCTTCTTCGAAACCCAATTTAAAAACACTATTTTAAACAGCCTCTTTATGATGCAGCACTTAAAGGCATAAATGAGAAGTGAGAAAAACCTTCGTACGTGTCAGTTGCATTTCTCCAAACCAATTTCCTCGAATGTCACAAGGATTTTCAATGTCGTTTCGTTCTCTAAAAACAATGGTCGCTTTTTCTTCAAAACACCATTCCGAATCCGCAAAATGTCTCTGGCCGTAAAAACTTTAAATGTCGCAAAAATGTCATAATTTTTTGCAGATGTACAAAGCATAAACACAAAATGGCTCACTCAATTTGGAGCAAGGCCGCAATCGCCCGCTTCCGATACCATGTTAAACACCATGTTAAACACACACATGGTGTATGAGGAAGATGAGCACACACAAGAGACTCAATATACAATGAAAGATAAGCGTGAGGCTTTTATTTTCCATTATACAAAGATGCATACTTATAGTACAATGGTGTGACTCTTGATTTCACATTCCAAGGTCACTTGACCTACGACTTTTCGTATTCCCACACCTACGATGTAGGATTAGGTGTTCCAACACATAAAATAACATTTTATACTTGGGCTTAGGTTAAATAGAGTAGATAAAATCAAACAAATAACAAATTCTTAAGATAGGAGAAGCCAAAATTCATTTACAAGGTAAACTAATGAATTAGAAAAAGTTAAAAATAAAAAATAAAAATTAATTAAGTCCATAAACATGTTTATTTGAGATTTACTTACAATATAATTCTTGTACAATTGGAATTTTTACTTAATTTGAGTAGACTATAATAAATGTCAGAGTGATTTTAGTTATGGCTTTTTTACATGTTGTATTGATAAGAAAAAATGTGCTGAGCATGGTATTGTAACAAATATTGTTTGCAAATTAACAATTTCATGATAAAGAGGGGTATATTTACATGAAAATAATCAGCTTCTCATGCTTTATTTTCAAAATGTATATATATTTAACTTGTGCATATTAATTTTTTAATAATAGTGATAATAATAATAATAGTAATCAATAATAATAATACCTAAAGTAAGGTTGTACTTAGTTAGTATTCATGACTTTTCTAAATTCTGTAGGAATGTTTTCACATTTAGTATGTTACGATGTCGGTTCATATTTATAGGTGTTTACCAATCCTTTAATTTATATGGATGTTTCACTTCTTAAAAAATTTGAAAGAGAGAGATTAATAACTTTTAACTTTTAAAATGGGAAATATAATTATAAAATTAGAATAAAATTCTAAATAACAATTTTATTTTAAATAGTCGGAGGATAATTCATTAAAGATGAACAGTAAACACATATATTAAGAACTTTATTAGTTTTTGTTTGAAAATAAATGCGATAGTTTGTTAGCAATAATTTTTTTCCTTATCTATAAATATGTCATGCTCACTAAATGATTGAGAATATTTAAAAGTCCAATTACGAATACCAACTTAAAATATGAGAACGCAAAGGTGAAATAAATAGGGAAGTTAAAAATGCAAAAAACAGGGAATAAAAGATATAATATCTTAAGTTGGAATTTGAGAGAAATTATTCTTCTTATGAAATTTCATACCACGTAAGGGTGAGTATAAGGCTCTCAGTAGAAGGATTTATCTTGTGGCCACTATGGAATGAAGCATCCTACCATAAGAGAGAATGAATACATAACTTGTTACTAAAATAAGATCATTTTTCATCACATTAGGCTTAAAAAGAGCTATTCTATCAATACACATGGAAGTGGATTTTATATTCTAATGCTAAGAATATTATATTCGCACCTATCAATTCTAACCTTCATAAGAAAAAAATATAGATAAAAATGACTGTCACAATGGCTTAGAACAAGATATTATAGTATGACAAATGAAGGCGATGTCTTCTACAGAATGATTAAACAACAATTAGAGAAGCCATTATTTTAGACAATCATTTGAAAACTAATTTATAATTAGATGAGGACCTTTTTATAGCCAGTTTAGCATACAAGATGAGGACTTTTTTATAGCTATTTTAGTATACAAGAATCATAAATACATGGTTGAGATTTTGTTTTTCTACTTTTCGAATAAATTTGTGTATCTCTGAATGTAAAATTTTGCAATGGTCTAATAAAGGCCCAAACTAAATTGGGATGAGTTGCATCCTCACTTTCAGTTTTACCTAAAAGGTAATGATATCCATATATCCCTAAATAGAGAAATAGTAATATTTGACACAAGTGAATAAATCCATAAGCCAAATTTCCTAATAAGCACAATTGAATCCCAATTCCTTTAACAGTAATAAGAATCCCCAAGAAATATAATTACAATAACAGGTATGCATTTAATAGAAGTATGATAGTACAAAGAAATTGATATTCCACAAAACATAAATCGAACAAATGTTTAAAGGATTTAAATAGTGAATTAAATATCCTATTAAATAACACAACATTAAATACCTATATGAGAATCTTACAAACCACCCTCTACTTCCATTACCAATTTCTTAATTGAGGTGCTCCGTCAAGAACAAAATAGAAAGAGTACCACTTATTGTCTTAAAAGACCAAGATTGCTAGAAATACCAATAGGAATGCTTCTAATATTCTTAAAATATCACAAAACAAATAAATTTAGATCACCAATTCAAATGTAAAATAAAATGATATTATAAAAAATAGAAACCAAAGGAAGCACACACATTTAAGCTAGATTCTATGAAATTCTAAAGAGAAATTATAATTTGTAAAAACTAAAAAAGAACAATATAATTGTCTTAATTAAGTTGGAATTTCACCTTAAAAATATTTATGAATCCTTGATTTCATAGAAAAATATTTAAGTAATTTTTGCCAAAAATGAAGCTTTTCAGGTGAGAGAGTTTTCAATGGACTGTTTTACAAAAGGAAATCTATCCACATAGAAGGCTACCATGTAAAAATTTGGTACCAGGTGCCTATCTTCATTCATGACGTCTTATAGGCTCTTCAATCTAATAAATGAAGGGATTGTGTAAACCTTAGACACCAAGGAACTTTATATCCTTTTTCTCGAAATTAAAAAAGTTAAAAAAAAAACAAGTCCATGACTAATTGTTTTTGAAAAGTACTACTTCCTTAATGTTATTTTTTTTAGGTTAAAATTATATCTCATTTGAAATCATAGAAAGAAAAGTTGACTCATTGGAACAAAAATATTAAAATCAACTTTGAAGCAATAAACTTTTCAATAGGTACTAAAATTCTTAAGAATTTTTAACTTCCTAAGCTTGCTTTAAATTCCAGCCAAAACCACCTAAGGCTTAAAAGAGGTTAGTATAAAGACACCAGGTCTCGTTAAACCATTAAGATCGACGAGAATGTTGCATTGCAAAACATTAATAACATTAAAAAAAAATCATATTTCTAAGTTCAAAGAAAAAATGTGGTGTGAGGAGAGCTAGCAGCTAAAAGAAAATTAAGATTTTATAAGTAGGTCATCAACCCCTCCCTAGAAGATGAAAAGTATATATTTGTTTTAACTAGCTCAAAGAAGAAAATTAATATAGCCAATAGAACAAACTCTCATGAGCTCCATAGTGAAATAGGTCATTGGACAGTTCTCAAAACACCATGGCTGGGAAAGGATCTGCCATCTCTCGTGAAATATGAACATCGAGGATGTAACCTACTTCCTTCAGAGTGCCCCACGTACAACCACATTAGAGTTTGCTAATTTCATAATCTTTGTTGCAATACCGACCTTCCTATCCTTTAGGATGTAAAATATAGTGAGCTTTGGGAGGCCTCTTCCAAGCTTTCTTTAGCATAGGTAAGTCAAAATCTTTAAACCAAACTAAATAACTTCTTTTCTTTAGGTCCGATAGACAAATATTGGTCTCAAAGGATATTAACCATCATCATGATTATGAGAAAGGCATAAATACATAATGTGTCATGATGTATTACAGTTAGAAATATTTTTTAATCTTTAATCAAAATCACAATAGTGATTTCATTGGAGTGAAATATAAATTATTTCTCAAAGTTATTGTTTCATTGTTGGTATTAGAAAAAACAAATTATTCATAATTAAAAGATACAATCTTACAAATATAGAAATGACGAATAAATTCAAGTAATATTCTACGTATACATAAAATGTTTTAGAGTAATCCAAATCAACACATAGATTCAACCACACCATAATAATCTACATCATCTTAAGATGAATGACTAGATGAAGATGCAGCACCCATATTTTTCTATTATAAAAATTATCCATGTAATCTATATGTAGGTCAAACATTTCATATTTCAAAATCCTTTTAGGTATATGATTGGGTTCAATGCTTTCCCATCTTTGTCACTACTTCTTTTGTTAGCAACCTCTTTATAATCTCCATGGTTTTGAAGAAAATGAGTTTCTGCTTCTTTTGTCAAATTGAAGTCACAAACAACTACGAATATCCTTTAATTTTAGGAGGTTAGTTCAATAATGATTTATATTTCAATTCTTTATTTTTTCTATTTCTCTTAACTTTTTTCTCAACTACCATATTCACTTGTACACACCTCAATGGTTTTATATCTATTGCATACAGCGACTTCAATTGTTGTAATCATTATTTTATTTTAATGACCTTTATAGCATTCCACAACCGAGAATGTATTACCTCAGGATCTTAACTGCTTAAAATTGTAATCATACAACTTTTTAATATCTTGTACAAAACATTTATAAAGGTCTTGCATGACTTCATGTTTTGCATATGATATTTGTGAACCAATACACATTTCTTTTCTACATGTGAAGACTTAATAATGCCTTGAGATTGTTTCGTTAAAAATGTTTTCTAATTTTCATTTGCATATTTATAGGCCAAAATAAATGGAGTCTTTCAAAATGTATTTTCCCATTTCTTGAGCTTGAAATTGTGTCACTTTGATCATTGAAAAAAGACTCTAACCAAACATAATCAATGAAATCAAAGCACTCTTATGTATCATTAATGATTTTTTTTTTTTTTTAATTTGTTCCAAGTATTCATAATAATATACATGTCACTTATTCCATTGTGAATTATGAATTTTGGAAACTAATTGTAATAAATATAATTTTGACGCAAATATTGGACAATCTGTGAATGATCTTCGAAATGCTAATCTTAATGAAGGCTTCCATTCTACAAAATGAATAATTATGGCACCATATAAGTGTTTTTCCCCTTAAGTCGTTTTATATAGAGTTGTGTTGATGTTAATGTTATTAAGATATTCAATGAATTTTCTTCCAACATGAAATATCAAAATCAATATTCGCATGTCAATATTTTATTTCACTATGTTAAAAATAAGGTATGTAATGTATGTTTTTCAACAGTTTTTTAATGATGGAAATCTCCCCAAAATCCCCCTCCTCAATGTTATGGAAAGCAAATCGAACATTTGATAAATATGGTCAGCTTTCAGTGTGTCCAACCATAATGAAACCAAATTTTACCTTTTAAAAGATTTTTAATTCAAATATGAATGCTTAGATTTCCTGGCACACTTTTTTCATGGCTAATGTTATCTAATTATAGACATAATCAAAGAATATTACTAGACTAATGAGGAAGTAGAAGTATATCACATGGTGGGAAAGATTAGCATCATTATTAATTTTTGAGATGTACAATTCGTTGGATACATTATCTCATTAATAGCCATACAACCAACCAAGTCAAATTGAATAAATTTATTCTTGTAAATTTTGGTGTGTAAAAATGTAGTAGAAGTATTTTTCTTTGGTTTATACCATCAATTATCAAACTTAAATGTTTATTTGGGATACCATAAAACTTATTTGGATTCTCTACATTTTGTCTTTCACCTAGTTATTGATAGCCATGATCTTGAAGCGATTCGATACTTGAATATATATACATTATTATATATATATATATATATATATATATATATATATATATATATATATATATATATATATATAATCAATAATTTTTTAAATTCATACCGCTTGCTACCTCACATTTATCCATTTTGAATTTAAGATATCACAAGCACTATAAACCTTCATCCTTGAATTTCATGAATAATAATACATTTGTGAATTGTTTCTTGCATATCCTTATAAAATATGCATATGTAATATATTAATTACTTTAACATCTTCCTCGTATATTCTTTGAATAAGCTTTATATTTCTTATTTTGAGAAATTATCTAGAATATGTATTGTATATCTATTTGAAAAACACTCTCCATGTTTCGTAAAGAAGTTTTAAATAGAAATGTTGAGTTTGTTTGTGGACCAACACCTTATCTACAATTTTATTTTAAGTATTGAATAAAATGTTTCAATAGTAGCAAATGTATGAAGTAAGTTGCAATGAGTTCAAAACATCACTGAATCAAACACTTTAGGTTGGAACAAACTAGTGAAAGATGGATTTGAAATACAAATGAGAATGAAAGACATTTCTTGGAGAGAATGGCCGCCTGAAAGAACCCAGAGTATATCATCCGTTCACATAATTTCCCTAACACAGGGTTACAGAATGAAAAAAAATCTCTATAATGAGGTTGATGGTGAGGATGCTACATGAGACAATGGAAGAAACACAAACACAGAAGGGAAAATTACATATCTCAAATGTGAAGGTTAATATCATTTTTTTTTTCAAAACATTTTTCTTCAAAACTTGCAAATCAATGCTAGAGAATTTAATGATTCTATGGTTAGTAATGAAAGATCTAAAAATTTTGTTAAAAAAATTGCCTAACCTAAATGACTGGAACCGAGGATTTTGACTTCTAGCCAACATCTACTATGTTAATTTTTTTGTAAACTTTGACATCAAAGCGTAAGTAGAAAGGGAACATGAATGGGTAAATTTAGAGACACTATTGAAACAAAATTATTCCTTTATATAAATTTGAAAGAAAAACAAAAAAATATAGTAAATGGCTATTACCATATCTCATCTTATCTTGAAGAATTCTTTCCTTTGCTTATGATGATGGTCAATGGTTCATATGCAACATTTATTCATTTGTGGGAATTTTTCATTGATTATATATAAGATTATAAAAGTAGATTAAATCTATTATGTTTATGGGTTCACAATGTGTTTTTTTCTCCTTCCTTATGATGGGAATGTTTTGTATGTAACATTCATTCATTTTTAAATATACGAATTAGATATAATCAATTTCTTATTATATGCAATATTGTAAAGTATATTAAATTTATTATTTTTTTAAATTAGAACTTTCTTCTTATCATAATATTATAGCCAAGTGTATTTTAGCCGTGTTACGTCCCTCGCTAGGCTTCACCATTTCGCAATGGCGCTCCTATTAACGCGACCTTAGGCCGCACAGGCATTCTTGGCTCAAGATTCAAAGCAGTTGTTCTGCGTACCTAGCCATGGCATTTGTATCGGGGGGAGGAAATACCCCTCCTAGGGGAACGAAGCTCAAAATAACACCGCATCTAAATGTAACAGAGCAGCCGACAAAGAAGGCAATGACTGCGGGAATGAAATACCACAAGAGCAAAGTCTTCACGGATACATCGGAAACACATGTTGCAACTTCCGAAACATTGCAAGCCCATTGCAGCTGAAAGACATAAGATCGGCCTCCCCAGTCACCGCATAAATGCTTAGATCTAGTACATGAAAGATCATGCACTCATAGGGAAGTTCATTGGCTTCTGGCCAACGAAGAAAGTGCTACAAGGATGGATTGCTTCGAAATGGAAGCCCAAGGGACATGTCACCCTACAGCTTAGGCCAAAGGGATTCTTCAACACTGTATTCAACTGCATCGAGGACCAAAACAGAGTTCTAGACGAGGGACCTTACTTCTTTAACTCTACTGGTCTATATCTAAGAAACTGGATAGAAAGATTCAACCCGGACAAAGAAAACTTCAACTGGGCTCCGGTTTGGATATGAATGTATTCACTACCACTCGAATATTGGGATGAAGAATCTCTCACAGCTATTGGCAAGGGGTTGGGTGAGTTCATCAAGATAGCTGAAGAGACAAAGCTCCGAAGGTACACCTATTATGCGCGAATTTGTGTCTCCATGCACCTGGACAAAGCCCTCCCGGATGCGGTAAGTTTTTTTCATGATGATTTCGAGTGGATTCAACCCATATATCATGAAAATTTCCCCTTTAGATGCCACAGGTGTCATGCCCATGGGCACCTATTCAGAGATTGTCCACTCAATATTGTTCCCAAGAATAAAGAGGTCGAAGACAAATCTGAAGTCGATGGATTCACCAAAGTTCCTAACCACAGAAGGCACAACAAGAAACCCCCATTATTTGGAAAAAAGTCCAATTCGCAAGCCAATACCCCTTCTACCAGTAATAGCTTTAACCCCCTGTCTCAAACTAACCCCTTAGGGGACATCCCTTCAGCCAACCCTGATCCCTCTCCCAAACCCTCATCTTCATCCATTCAAGCCCTAAACCTAGCTCGTCAGATATGCAAAATATGGAGACTATGGGCTCCAAGAAAACCCCAGATGCAGATCTTGTCATTGGGAAGCCAAACAGCATGGATATTGACAAAATTTTGCTTAATCCTAATCATGCCAACCAGGAAAATCCTGAAAGCAGTCAACCCAACCATATGGATGATGATTCGGAGGGTTTCAAACTGGGTGAACTTGATCTGCTGGGACTGGAGGATGCTTACAGGCATAAGGAATTTGAAAAAATAAATCCTCGCTAGATTGAGACCTTAGAAGTCGTCCTTTCCAAAGCTCGACAACACAAGAAACTGGGTATTCAGCCAGGAAGTTACTGGGATGGCTTAAACATTACAAAAGAGTCCAAGAAAAGAGGTAGAAAGCCAGATTGGCAACACACCATCATATTGGGAGAGATGCTGGTGGAGTCAGGATGATATCCCAAGCTGACGAGGATCTTCAAACCGCTTCCAAACTTTTCCTCATGAAGCTCCCCTCATGGAATGTAAGAGTGCTAAACAGGCCTAGGAAATACATAATGATTAGAAGCATGATACAACAAGAAAGACCTCAAATCATCTTTCTTCAAGAAACCAAATGCAACAGCATAGCACTTGGTATTATTCTAACCAAATCTTGGCCTGGATGCCACTCTGTTGCGGTAGATGCCTTTGGCTCTTCGGGAGGCCTAGCCATAATATGGGACATGCAAGCTATTTCGCTTGAAAACTTCCATGCAGCACATAATCTCATTCAAGCCACCTTCCACCTCATAGGCACCAACATACATGGGCACCTTTCAAATGTCTACATTCCTCAAGATCTGGCAAGCAAGATGGTGCTCTTGATTACAATGGAAGCCCTAAATTCCAATCGAACGCATCCCTTATGGATAATAGGGGGGGGGGGGGGACTTCAACATGATTACAAAGCTTGAAGAAAAAATACGGGGTCAACCAAGGTTGGAGCTGGAAAGCTCCCACTTCAGGGATTTCATCAACCGAAGTTGGCTGATCGATTTGCCTTTCTCCAATGGAATATGTACATGGAATAAAAAAAGATCTGGAAGTCAGCAAATAGCCTCCAAGCTAGATCACTTCCTAATCTATGATAATGCTATACATATGGGGGGAGATATCTTTGCTTCCATCTTACCAATGGCAAGCTCGGACCACTGGCCCATCTCACTTCAATGGTAGAGCCCTTACTAACAACTGAAACAACCCTTCAGATTTGAAGCCTTTTGGCTAGACCATCCTAGTTTCACGACCTTGGTCCACACAGCTTGGAAAAGCTTTGTGCCACCCAAAGGTTCCAAAATGTTTCAATTTCAGCAAAAGCAATGATACCTCAAATCTCAAATCAAATCCTGGAACCACTCAATTTTTGGGAACATCTTTCAGGAAAAAAAGGCTCTGGAGCACAGAATGGTAGATATTCAGCAGGAAATCATTAATAAGGGAAGAACAGAGCTTCTCGTAGCCCAGGAACAGAGCCTTCAGCAACAGTTGAATGAAAGGTGCAAACAAGAAGAAATACTCTGGAGACAAAAATCCAAAATCCACTGGCTAAAGGAAGGAGAAAGAAACAAAAAGTTCTTTCATCGTTCCACCATTCAAAGAAGAATGCACAACCGCATCGCCCATATCACAAATCAACAAGGAGAGCGATTGGAAAATCATGAGGACATTGAGCACGAATTGCTGGAACACTTCAAAAGCATCTATCAAGAACCTCCAATCAGCAGGCAATCAGCAATCAACAAAATAACTCAGCTTATTCCCAAACTGATAACTGAAGAGCACAATCGGATGATGTTTTGGCCAATCTCCCTGCAGGAGGTTGAAGCAGCCATGACCCAATATAAGGATGGCAGGTCTAGATGGCTTTACGTCAAACTTCTTTCACCATTTTTGGGATCTCATCAAACTGGAAGTCTGGCAATTAGTGGAAGAATCAAGATCAATGCACTGGCTGCTCTCCTCACTCAATGCCACATTCACTGCTTTTGTACCAAAAGAAGATCAACCAAGCAAGCCAGACAAATTTTGCCCCATCGCCTTATCCAACGTGATCTACAAGGTGATCTCAAAAGTCATTGCCAATCGACTCAAGCCACTTCTTCCGCTGCTCATCTCCCCCGAACAAACTAGATACATGGAAGGCCGAAAAATCTTGGATGGGATCATCTTAATGCATGAATTCATTCACTCCTTAAAAATCAACAAAAAGGCAGGTATGCTTCTTAAAATTGATCTGTCCAAGGCATTCAACAAATTAAGTTGGAATTATATTCAACAGATTCTGGGTGCTTTTGGTTTTAATCAAATGTGGATAAGATGGGTTATGAACCTTATCTCCTCCACCTTTTACTCCATTCTAGTAAATGGGATTCCATCTCATCCATTATCCCCCTCGAGAGGTATCAGACAGGGAGACCCACTCTCTCCCTTCCTCTTTGTTCTTATGGCAGAAGGCCTTGGACGACTTATTCAAAATTCTCTTCAAACCAAGAAATTGAAAGGCATCTCTCTCCATGGTTCCCCTGCTACCACCCATCAACAATTTGTGGATGATAACATGTTATTTGGCCACCCTTCCATGCAAGAAGCCCATTTTTTTAAATCCATTTTGAAATTTTTCTCTAAGCCTCTGGCACTTCCATCAACGCTGCCAAATCTCAGATCTACTTCTTCAACACCCCTATTCAAATCCAAGCCAATATTGCTCGCATCCTCGGCTTCTCCATAGCTACTCTTCCTGCCAAGTACCTAGGAGCCCCCCTCATAGACTCTGCCATCAAGCATTCATCTTGGAATCTTCTCCTTGAAAAGCTAGATGCCCGTCTTTCCTTCTGGACCTTCAGAGCTCTCAACATGACTAGCAGGCTAACCCTCATCAAAGCAGTGTTGCAAGCTATGCCTCTTTACCTCTTCTCGGTATTGGCAGCACTGAAATGGATTCTCAAGAAAATAAAAGATATGCAACGTAAATTCCTTTGGGGATATTCAGGTCAAAATAGAAAATGGGCTCCAGTAAAATGGAGCATGGTGTGCACCCCTAAGGAAGTTGGAGGACTTGGACTTAGAGATCCAACTCACAGCAAAAAAATTATGGGATCACGAATATGGTGGAAGTGGATCTCAAATCCACACACGCCTTGGGCTAGGTTATGGATTGCAAAATATGCTAATAACAGACCTCCATAAGAACTGATTCGACTTTCCCCTGAGGATACTGGTTCTTTAATTTGGAATGCTGCCAAACAACATAGCACTCTGATACAACAACACAGCTTTTGGGAAATATGGAATGGAGGTACAACTAGATTTTGGGTGGAATCATGGCAAAAAAACCCAAGATAGCCGATACTCTCAATCATCTCAATATGGGAGATCTAGCTACTCAGCCAGAAGACAAGGTAAATCAGCACTGGCTTGTGACAAGTAACAATGGGTTCAGGCAATGGAAGCACTCTGCTCAAATCGCTCCCCAAGCACAGGAAGACACCTGGGAAGCCCTCAGCTCAGAGTTACAGCAAAGAAAGATCAGATGGTTGGAAAATTCAAACATTCTCAAATGGGGTTATACAACAAAAGGAATGTTTTCCACTAAGGAGGCTTATACTTTGATGCACCCTGCCACTAATCCTCCTGATCCTCTTTGGCAGCATGTTTGGTCTCCCGGCATTTGGCCCAAAGTTTCAACTTTCCTTTGGCTTCTCAGTCACAAAATAATTCTCACTTGGGATAATTTTATTAAAATGGGCTTCACTGGGCCCTCACGTTGTCCTAATTGCAACCAAAGTAACGAAAAAATTCAACATCTCATGGTCTCTTGTACTCTAGCAAATACACTATGGGAGAAAGTAAGTTTTCGTTGCCAAAAGAGAAAACTTGATGGAGATTTAACCAACACCATCCGTAACTGGCCCAAGCTTCCCTATAGCAGTGCTCTTCTCAACACTCTTTGGCAGCTCATCCCTGGCCTGCTCCTATGGTCAATCTGGAAAGAGAGAAACAAAAGAATCTTCAGGACCCAAACCATGCCTCTAGAGACAATCTAGAGCATCTTAAGCAAAAATATTCAAGAATCCATGGCTCTTCATAACTGGAAGGAAGAAGACATCCCCACTAAGCCACGAGAAATTTCCATATGGGAGAACTAGCAACTTAAGATTACTCCACTCCCAACCAAATTGCCGAGGAACACTCCAAGGATCCCTGATCGTTGGTCTCCACCCTCAACAGGTGTTGTCAAATTAAACTTCGATGGAGCTTCAAAAGGAAATCCCGGGCAAGCAGGATTTGGAGGCATTTTCAGAGACTCTAAAGGCACTCCTCTTGCAATCTACTTCGGATCACTTGGTTGGGATTCCAACAACTCAGCTAAGTTAGTAGGCTTGTGGCAAGGTCTCCGCTTAACCCAACAATATAATTACTTTCCTATAGTAATCGAAGGAGATTCGTAGGTTCTCATCAACATGGCTAATCAACTACTTTTGGGGTCCTCTTCTGCTAAGGTTGCCACTAGCTGGCGACTAGCTTCGAGACTTGAAATGTTGGAAGATTGGCCTAAGATCAATAAAGTAGTCTCATTCACTCACATCAAGCGGGATGGCAACAAAGTTGCAGATATCCTGGCCAATTTGGGAGTGGAGAGTATAGACACTCTTAATCATGGTCCCCTCAACATTATCCATGAGAGTGCCAATTTATAGGAATGCATCACATTGGTGCACAACGACACAACAGTTACGAATGCTGATGACAGCCAGGCTTGATGAGACGCCTCTCCCGCGATGCATCCCGATAGCATTGGCGTGGGGTGGCCATATGGCCACCCACTGCTACATTTACTACACCATTACTACAGCCAGCCTGCACTCCATCTGTACCTTCAATTCGCTCTACCGTCGCTCTGCGCATGCCCTCTGGTTCTCAATGGCAATCGACTTCAGTTTCTCGCATGAAAAACATTCTGTTTGCAGGTCCATAGCTTCGTAGAGAAGCTCCTACCCTTATGCCTGCGCCGAGCCAAGTGCTCGAACGCATACTAGTAGGCATTGTCTGCTTCTCTGCTATCTTGAAACAGTACCGAATTTCCATTTTTCTCAGAGCAGTCTCTTCTGCTCAAAGCCCTAGCCCTGTTTTCAGCCTGCCTCGCCTAGTCCCTCTGTGCAGCATCACTCTCGCCCATCTCCCAGTCGATGCTGTGTGCGCCTCTCCTCCACCATGCCTAGGCTTCGTCATAGAATGAGATGTCGGCGCGGGAACACTAGAGGCCTAGACATTCAATCCTGATCCTCAGTCATGGTCGAGACATTCAATCCTGATCCTCCCCCAGCATGGATTCCACTTCTGAGGACTTCTCATGTGACCATTTCCCGGAAACCTGAAGCCAAACAGGAAGAAATCGCTTCGGTGAGCAAGCACGCTCCATCTCGAGTTCTCCACCTCCCCATGTGACATCTCCTGCACCTCCTCTTGCGCTTCCTGCTACCCACACTGTTGCCTCCCATGTTCCAGCACCGTCCTCTCTCTCCCCCCTCCGCCAGGCCTCCCAACGAGCAGAGTTTCACTTTGATTGCACAATGGATAGGCCTGTTATTACAACCTTCATCATCGTCACCCTCAGGGAGGAAGCCACCTACCCCAACCCCCCTTCTTTTGCTGATCCCCGTCCCTCTACTGCTCCCGCCCCTATGCATACAGATGAAGCCAAGGATTCCAAGACACAGTTGAAGATTGCTCGAGATGACAAGATTCTGGAACAGATGAAGGAGAACACTGACAAATCCACTGTGGCTCCCACTGTAGATGAAGAAGGCAGCAGCGAAGACTACAGATGCAGAATCGAGGAGGAACCTCCCTCTCCAGTCAATGACAAGTAGCCAGGATAGCCTACAGCGGAACACGACTCCTCAGCCAAGGTTTCATGGGTTGTTTTTTGTTTTTATGTTCAATTATCCTCTACTGAAAGAGCAGATTGTCCTTTTTATATGTCTTTTTTTGTTAAACTATCTGAACCTAATGCCGGTTTCCCCTGTGAAGGCGGCAAGACAAATTCCTCCGGGACTGGTTTCCCCTCGGTGGGTAGTCCAAATTAATGCTTTCTATGACCTTCAAGCCATGCAATCAGGCTCTCTTAGCTGAAGCAAGTGCAGTTTTGTACTATTATGTGTTATAATCAATAGATTTAGAATTATTCCCATCTTTCTCTAAACGATAATATTTCTCCATTAATTAACCTTTTCTCTTTTTAACGATTAACAAATTTTCTCTCTAATTCGAACAATCCTTATTCATAACCCTTTCCTCAAACTCCCCCTAATGCTTATTCCCTTTCTTTAAAAATCACTTACATTCCACTATACATCAAATTAAAAATTAAAAATCACTTACATTCCTCTATACATCAAATTAAAAATTAAAAAATAAAACTAAAAATCTTTAAAATTAATAAAATTTAATCCCATTAAACTTACTAGTAATAACATACTATTAATATAAAAACCTATTAAATATTTCACATAAAATCCATCCCTATAATAAAATTAACTATCTAATCTCAAACTTCCTTATTATATAACACCTTCTCTAACATAAATAAACAAAAATTTCTAATACAAAGATACAATAATTATAACATCATAACATTAATCATCTAAATAATCAATAAGATATTTAATAAATTCAAAAGTTATAATAAATTAAAATTTATAATAATTTAAAGCACAATCAAAACTTAAAACGAGATATATAAGTAATAATTAAGTTTAAAAAAGACATGCTTAACTTAAAAAAATTAATATGTATTTATAAATAATTAATTCTCAAAATAAATCATTAAAATTAAAATCTAATTTTTTTTGCCTCTCGTAATTCTTTTCACAAAAAACCTTCTACGCTATTTATTCACCACATCGAAGATTGGTTTCTCTTATTCAATCATATCTTGATGATGAACCTCGGTAGGCTGGTTCGAAAAGTCGATGGAAGAAAAAAACCCACTCAATGCGATGGATCCGGAAACAATTGCATTACAAAATAGAGATCGTGATAAGTCTAAAATCGGAAAGATAGCTATGTTGTACCTCCCATAGGGAAAGAGTCCCACACTATGTTTCGAGGGCTGCGAGATGTTATCCATTTTGGACTATTTCTTAGGCTATAAAAAAGTTATAATGGCTCCCTTTGAATAGTTAGAAATATCTTTTAGAACTCCATAGGGAACATTGACCTACAAAAATATTCCCTTTGGCACCGATTAATGTTGGGGAAAATTTTGAGTGGGTAATGGATATTGCTTTTTTGGGGGGTTAATTAATGAAATTTTAGTCATTATGTTAGATGAGGTCACCATTTATTCAAAATAGAGTTCTGATCATCCTATCCATCTCAAAAAAATTGTTTGAGCGAGTGTAGAAAATTTGGCATTTCATTAAACCCCAAAAAAGTTAATTTTTGCAGATCATGAAAGGAAAAAGCTGCTAGGATGGATCATATCCAAAGAAGGCATTATGATTGACCTAGAAAGAATGCATGACATTCATAGTTTTTTGCCTCCTAACTCTAAAAAGGCCATGTATTCTTTCCTTGGTAAAATAAATTTGTTTAGACGATTCATCGTAATATTTTTCACGAAATAGTTAAACCACTTCACCATATTGTAAATAAAAAATGTTGTTTATATGTGGACTTAACTAGAAGAATAGACTTTCGGTACCATCAAACAAGATATTTTTTGAAGCTCTTTTCTTGATGAGCCATGATTTTTCTAAGGATCTTATACTGTACAACTTTGATCTATTTTTTCTTACGTTGTTGCCCTTAAATAGAAAATAGAGCTTGATACTAAAATTCCCATTGCATTCATGAGTTTTTCTATTAAGAAAGATAAATTAAATTACCCGAGTGGTGGATAAACAAGACTTTATAGCCTTTAAGGATGTAAAACATTTCATATATTACACTGCATAATCCAAAAATAAGGTAATAGTTCCAAATTTAACGAGAAGAAAGTTACTTGTGCGATCGAATTGGGAGAGAAATATTGGGTGTGTGTTATATTCTTTCCAAAGACTAGTCGCACAATTGGGTTTGGCGAGACTTATTCATAGTTTTGTGCATGGTTTTTTTCACATGATTTTGGGCATGATGGTTTTGTTCTCATGGTATTTTGTAGATTCATTCAAGGGAACTACATTTATGTTCTAATCCGGGGTTAATGGATTGGGGGTTTTACAAATACTTCGATATATATATATATAATAATGAAAAATCAATCTCGGTAGTCCTGGTTTTGGGATCCGAGGGAAAAATGTCCGTGTATATTTGTTTTATGTTCTCTCCATTGTTTATTTTTCTATTTCGTGAATTTGTTTGCGGGTGTAATTTTATGTACGAGGTTAAAACCTACAAGAAAAAAGGCCCACTAGATGAAAAAATATCCAAGAGTATGACTTGGAGATTGAAACTTATGAAATAGTGAAAGGCATAGGTCTATGTAAGCTTGTTGTTCAATTGATTGTCCATGTTACCGTTCGATGTAATTATGACAATGTATTTCTTCATTTTCTAGAAAAAGGTGATTCTCAACAAGTACTCCAAAAACTCCATTCGGAGTCTTGTCATCGGGTCAATTCTTCATATATAACATCGCTCACAATTTGCTAAGGGTTGGGTTTTATTGGTCCACATTTTTTAAGGATGCACATGCCCTAGTGCGAAAATGTGAAACTTACAAAAAAAATATTGATAGGGCTAAACAACCAAGCTTTTTCCTCTTCGGCTTATTACTATTGAAGATCCTTTTTAGCAACAGGCCTTAACATCTTTGGTCCCACTGAACCTTCCATCCTCTCAATAACACAAACACATTTTGACATGTAATGATTACCTCTACAAGATGGGTAGAGGTGATGCATTTACGAATAGTCAATAACCAACATGTAATTTCATTTTTTGGATTCTAATATTGTTACTTGTTTTGGGGGTTTTCGTAATCACTAGTGTTTGACAATGCATCTTAATTTTCTTCTCAGAACTTGATTTTTATGCTTCTAATAAAGGAATTACAATTAAATACTCACATGACTCACGGGAATGGTCTTGCTAATTCAACAAATAAAAATTAAATTAAATTCATTAAAAGAATTAATTTTAAGAATCATAAGAATTGGCATATTTCCCTTTTGAATTCACTCTAGGTTGATAGTGTCGCCCCCTAAAGATACCACCTTTGGTAACTCCCCCTTTTTCCTTGTTTATGGCGGATAAGCCATCTTGTTAGGACATTACGGCACATAGGAAGTAGTTAAGTTTAACTTGGTCTAGTGTAGAGTTAGGTAAGCCGTGTTTCTTTACTATGTACATTTGTAACTTATAATCCGATGGTCATGATTTGTAGTGATCCGACGGTTCACTCTCTCCTCGGTATTAAAAAAAATTGATCCGTGGCTTAACACCCGGTTGGTCCATGATCTCTATTTAGGGTCATTTTTCCAAGTAACCATTTATGAGAGAAACATATGTAAACTTTCTTTTTTATATTAACAAATTTCTTGAAGTGGCCGACATTGGCTCAGGGCCATGGACTATTTCCCCTCTTCGAGGATTTTAACCATGTGATATCTTGGTGTATTGATTTGTGATCTATTTGTGAGTGATGAAATTTGGTGTTTGATCTAAGGAAATTAATCAGTAAATTCCTACATGGTATCGTAGCTATTTTGAGGGCTCCACACATTGTTGATTCAAATCTGAATCCCTGTTTGACTCGCATGTGATCTATCGTTTTCTAGATCTACTATTTACGAACTTTTTTTCAAGCCTCGACAACTTCTATGTTGTGTGCGGAGTGTTTGTTACTGTGTGAGGAACCCCTTTTGTTTCATGCGAAAAGGTTTTCGGTTGCCCAAGTTATGTCATTTTAGATCCGGAGGTATAAAGTATCCATTTTGCAATTACATTTATTAATAATTTTGTTTATTTTGATTCCCTTTTTTTTATTTGCACATCGAAGAGCCATGCTTCCTCCTTTCAAACAATTACATAACCTTTTTACTAGCTCACTTGGTGTAAAGTTAATTTATGAGAATAGAGGTCTTGGGTTCAAGTCTCTTTCTCAAGCTTATTTTTCTAAAAAAAATTGTTAAAGGGGGAGGGATTTTTTTTAAGGAGAACTTTATCATCAAATTTCAACCGTTCCCGTAACTATTTGGCATCTACAACACAATTTTTTTCAAAAAGGCACAACTTCTTCATCTCGGAAGCCATTTTTTCGAGCCGTTTTTTTTAATCAGCTAAATTTTCGAGATCTTCCATTGGAGCACTTAGTTTCGACCTTTTCAGCTTCTAAATGGAAAGTGCATGTTTGATTTTTCTTAACAACACGAATTATTTCCAATGGCTATCCCAAATGGTAGATTTACTTAGAAGTAAAGGGATTTATAGAATAGCCACATGACAAGAAACTAAACCTACAGATGGAGAAAAATCCCCTAAATGGGAAAATAAACAAGATCAAGTGCGAGGGTTGATAGGAATTTCCATTGCTCAAGATCTTCGATATCATATCCTAGAAATTGACACCTCGATGTAGCCCTAAAAAAAGCTAAATCCCTGGTTTTGGCATTCAAAACGAAATTAGGGCCCACCCGACTTGAAAATGAGTTTCTCACTTTGGACCCCAATAATTTCTCCTCTATTGAAGATTTTTTTGTCCAAACTTAAGACCCTTAGACTTCTTTTAGAAGGTTGTAAGGTCAAAAAAGGATATGGTAGCCTTATCTATTCCATTCTTGCTAAGCTTGGCCATGCATACTTTGTATTTGTTTCCACCTTCCATTCCACTAGAGAAGCCATAATTTATCAAGGAGCGACCTACAAGAACCCTTCTTTTGATGCCTTTTGTGATTCTTTGATAAGAGAACAAGAAAAACTCTTACACCTTGGTCTTATTTATATGGGAAACTCTTCTAGGAAATCCTTAGCGTACCCTCAAAAAACTACCATATCAAAAGAATCCTAATAACCAACATCCTAAAAAGAATGGTCCTAAACCAAACAAGGGTCTTAAGCCATTTCAGATTCAGTAGCGAAAGAGAAACTCAACAAAATGATAAGGCAAATAAAAACAAAGGGAAGAAGACGAGATAGACATTGCAACTTTTGTAATCATGATGGCCATATAGAGCCCGGATGTTTTAGGAAGATGGAAGCCTTAGAATCAGCAATGAAGAAGCACAACATCAATTTGGATAACTCTTCACCTTCATATTCGGGAATGGCACTTTCTACTTGTGGTTGTCAAGCATCAATATCTAGCTATGCATTAAATGTATCTTCTTCCCCCTCATTCTCATGAGTGGCTCATTGATTCTGGAGCCTCTTACCACATGGCACAAAATAAATCCATGTTTTCTTCTTTAAATGATTGTAACACCAAACATATTTATGTTGGTGATGATAGATTTCTTAGTGTTGTAGGATCCGGAACCATTCATCTATATAATGGTCAGTTTAATGATGTACTATGTGTTCCTATATTGTCATGCAACCTTCTATCTCGTTTTATCAAATAACTCATTTAGGTGAAGGGAAAATAGTATAATTCTCACCTCATAATGTTGTAATCAAGGACCTCAAAGATCCTAGACATATTTTAGCTACTGGTATTGTTGATGATTCCACAAGGTTGTATAAGTTTGACAACTTTGGGTCATCATGTCTTCCCTCCGTTTTTTGTTTCTCATATTGATGAAGTGAGCAAACTTTGGCATGAGCGATTTGGTCACTTAAACTATCGCTTCTCTTCAAACTCTATCTAAAGAAAATATGGTGACAGGGTCTTCCTATGGTATCTTTCCAAGATGGTGTTTGCTCGCGGATGTGTACTCGAAAGACATCATCGGGATAGTTTTGACAAACATGCCTCTTGGCACGCTTCAGACCCCTTTGCGGCTTGTGCACAATGATTTATGTGGTCCACTTCCTATTTTTTTCTTTCTCTGGTTGCAAGTACTTCTTAACTTTCATTGATGATTTTTCCAGGACACACTTGGTTATACTTCTTAAAACTCAAGAGTGAATTTTTTAACATGTTCTTGGCCTTTAAGGCCTTTGTTGAGAAACAATCTTGACATCAAATTCTTAAGTTAAGATCATACAATGGAGGATAGTATGTTAACAACACATTTATCAAATTTTGCACTAAGCATGGCATTCAATTGCAACATATTGTTCCATATACTCCACAACAAAATGGTGTAGCTAAAAGGAAGAATCACACCTTAAAAGAAATGACTATTTGTATTCTTCAATCTAAAGGACTTGGTCTTAATTCTTTAGCATAAGTAATTAATCGTGCAAATTACATAGTAAATCGCACTCCTACTAAGGTTTTAAGGAATATAACTCCCGGGAAGAAGCCTGGAGCTCAATCAAAATAGATGTAAGTCACTTTCGTGTTTTTTGAAGTGATGCTTGGGCCCATATTCCGGATGCGAAACATAAAGCCTCGAGAACCTAAGAGTGAAAAAATCCATTTTTGTTGGACATTCACGAAGATGTCAAAGGATATAGAATTCTTCAACCAAAATCTAAAAATGTAATCATTAGAAGAGATGTAAAATTTGATGAAAATATATCGGCCCATGAGCCTAGTTCAACGGGTGTGACACCTTTGGCATGCGAGCACGATTCGACATATGTGCCACCTATCTCTATCTCTTCTATTTTTTATAGCATTCCTTCTATTTCGAATGACAAAAATGATAATGAAAATCCTCCTCCACCTCTCGAAGATGTTCCTTCAGCTCCACGGCCTTCCAAGATGGGTCCGCTCTACTCGGGATGCAGCGGGTTCTCTTGCAGGGTGACCACCGCAAATCAACGTCATACCCATTCTCGGTTCGAACGAGCCTCCCTGCTTATTGGCTCAAGTTCTAGAAACTCCCGATGCGAGACACCTTTGAAGAAGCTTCAGGGTCATCTAGATTGGAATGAAGCTATGAATGAAGAATATCGTTCCTTATTGAAAAACGATACTTGGGATCTTGTTCCTCTTCTAAAGGGAAGAAAAATTGTCGGATGCAAATGGGTTTACAAAACAAAGTTTGGACTAGATTGCAAAGTGGATAAACACAAAGCTCATCTTGTTGCTAAAGGATTTTCAAAATTTGAAGGCATTTAATATACTAAAACCTTCTCCCATGTTTCCAAAATGAATTCTATCCGCCTTATTCTTTCCCTTCTGTGCTCCATTAAATGGGAAGTCCATCGGATGGATGTTAAATCCGCCTTCTTACATGGGGATTTTCATGAATAAATATACATGGAAAAACCCCCCTGGCTTTATCCAAAAATGACTCTAGCCTTGTTTGTCACCTTAGGAATTCACTCTATGGTCTCAAACAAGCTCCTCGAGCTTGGTATGCCAAAATAGATAGCTTTCTCTTAGATAATGGCTTTTCTAGGTGTGATTCTGACAACACTGTCTACACCAAGAAAGTGGGTAAGTCCTTCATCATCCTTTTTCTTTATGTTGATGATCTTATCCTTACCGGTAGTGATCCCAACCATATAAACCATGTGAATTCTAGCCTCAAAAAAGAAGTTTGAAATGACAGACTTAGGACACTTGCATTATTTCCTTGGTCTTCAAGTCTTGTAATCCAAAGAAGGTATTACCCTTTCTCAGTCCCAAGTATTCCTATGATCTTCTATGCTACTTTCACATGGAAGATTGTAAGCTAGCCACTTCTCCCTTTCAATTTGGAGTCAATATTTTCATCACTTGTACTACCCTTGAAGTTGATGCTACCTTATATCATCAACTTGTTGGTAAACTTCGTATCTAGCAGATACTCGTCCCGACCTTTCCTTTGTCGTTGGTCTTGTTGCTCAATTTATGTAGCAACCTCATGAAAGTCATTGGAAAGCAACTAAAAAGAATAATTTGATATATTCGAGGTACAATTCGGTTTAGGATTCATTACAATGCGGGAGCATCTCCATTGTTGATTTGTTTCAACGATTTTGATTGGGCTTGGTGACCACGATGATCGAAATTCTACCGCAAGATATGTATTCGCTCTTGGTTCAGGACCTATTACATGGTCTTATAAGAAAAAAAAGTGCCATTTCTCTTTCTTTAGCAGGAAGCAGTATCATGGTGCGGTTGAAGCGCTAGGAAGCCATGTGGCTTCGTCGGATCTGTTCCCGAATTTGGTCTTCATCAGGGCAACATCCAACTACACTTTGGTGTGATAATCAAAGTGCCATTCAATTATGTAAAGATCTAGTTCAGCATCGGTGTATGAAACAAATTGAGCTCCACATAAAATTCATCGAAAGCTCATTCATGATTGTTTTCTTGAAGTGTAGTATTTTCCAACCATTGATCAAGTTGCCGATTTCTTAACAAAGGCTCTCACGTAAGTGAATTTTACCAAACTTTGATCCTATTGTGTCACCTTTGTAAATCCTTCAATCCTATCCCAAGTTGTTTTTTAAGGGGGGGGGGTGTTAGGATATTTTGACACATAGGAAATAGGCTCCTTTTGTGTCACCTTTGTAAATCCTTCAATCCTATCCCAAGTTATTCTTAAGGGGGGGGGGATGTTAGGATATTCCGACGCATAGGAAATAGTTAAGTATAACTTGGTCTCATCTGTAGAGTTAGGTAAAGTGTGTTTCTTTACTATGTACATTTGTAATTTATAATCCGACAGTTACGATTTGTAGTGATCCGACGGTTCACTCTCTCCCTCGGTATTAATTACACTTGATCTATGGCTTAACACCCGATTGGTCCATGATATCTATTTAAAGAGAATGGAGGGTCATTTTCCGTAGACTCGTTTATGAGATAAACATATGTAAAATTTCTTTTTTATATTAATAAATTGCATCGAAGTGGCCGCGTTGGCTCGAGCCGTGGGACTCGTTTCCCTATTTGAGGGTTTTAACCACGTGATATATTGGTGTACTCGATTTGTGATTTGTTTGTGAGTGGTGACATTTGGTGTTTGATCTAAGGAACTTACCATGTAAATTCCTACACATCTTACCCCCCTAATATTTTTCTCCCTTCTCTGTAATTGTCCCAACATGTCCAAGAAGTCAAGTTTTTTTTCCATGCAAAATAGGAGATACATATAACTAAAATTAGAAGAAGAAATAGAATAGTTAAAACATAAACTACATCAAAACCGATAGACTAATAACGATTAGTTTTATTTTAGATCCTCTTCGACAAAAATATAGAAGTAGGAGACTTGGTTTTAAAAATGGGATAAATCCCATGAAGATAAAGGGGAATATTCAATGTTTCATAGGCTATGGTTGGGACCATTCATTGTTATAGAAAAGATTGGTCCTAGTACGTTTTATTTGAAAACTATAGAAGGTCGAGTCGAGACCCCTTCTAGTCAATAGAAAACGTTTTAAGAAGCATTTTTTCTTGAGTCCCTTATGAAATTTCATTTCTTTGTAAATATTATTTTTCCTTGCATTTCCAATCTTCTTTTTTTTGTTTTCTTTTGGATTGTTTGATTTATTCCATAGCTCGGATATGAATAATCATGTCCGAAATCTATTTCAAGGAAATTTCAAAACTAGTGTTATTTATTCATTCTCTCGATTATCGGGTTTTTTTTGTTGTAGTATCGGATTAATTTTCTATTCAAAATTCTTGATCAACTTAATTAGAACTACACAATTTTTTTGTGTAATTTGATCTTGTTTGATTTGTTAGCTCCTCGTGATTTGCAAGATTGGCAAGAACAAACACCTGCAGGGGGCCGGATCGGAACCACTTTGGAATCCTAGGACCTAGCCTTCCCTGGATTCAGAGAGGGATCTCTCTATGTAATTGTTATAGATAATATGTCTTTATGCTCTTGTTTTATGATATTAGGCTAGTTATGAAGTTCTAAGGACTTGTTTGTTTTGGATGATTAATTGATAGGTTGATGGATCAATGGTGTGAATAATTGAGGAGTGTTTCAGTTGAATAGATATACAATGAGAAATATTAATCCATTGGGCTATGGAGTCATAAAATGATTTAAATTTTCATCAACTATGCAATGGTTTTCATAGGGCAAGCTAACTATATCAAGTGGATCTCTTAGATTAGATGTGATATGAAATAACAATAACTTGTGAAGGCAACAAAACTAAAAGTCGATTAAGAATTTTTTTAATTCTACTTTGACAAGAAAATCCTTTTAGGTAATTGTTTGAGGCAAACCAAAGGATAGGGCATACCATAGACTTCTTTGGCTAGACTTTAATAAGAAAACCTTTAAGACAATAATCCATCGGTCCTAGAATTACTTTCAGACAAAGAAAACATTTAAGATAACGATAGCAATGAGATAAAGAGCAAGCTAAACCTATCTTCTTTTACTAAACATGCTAAAGACCTTCAAAGCAATGGTTTGAGGAAAACCGAGAGGATAGGGCATACCATATACTTCCCTGGTTTATACTCTACTTAGTATACTTCAAAGAAAGGTATTAAAAACAATATTTCAAGCTACACCAAACGACATGGCTTTCCATAGATTTCTTTGGCTTGATTCTATTAAACCATTTCCAAGACAGCAACCTAGGTGGTGCTAGAGAGAAATTAGGAATTCTCCAATCGTGACATTGCGAGAGGAAAAACATTAAGATAAAGAATGCGTATGGAAATAGGGTGCCAAGACATCATATCCTACTCTAAAATTTCTATTCTTTTATCGGAGAAATAATGGATAGAATGGGAAACATAAGGAAAACAATGACAAAGAAGGAAAAATTCACCATTAACATAGCTCAAGAATCCTATGAGCGTGCTTGTATTACTCGATGATCAAAACGGTTACATTACTCCAAGTACAATAGATATCCGCAACTCGTAGCTTTCTCAAATACGGCTTAGCAGGTCCTCAACTAGCTCAAACGAACAAAAATCGAGTCAACTAACCACCAACTAACCAACACTAAAAATGAAGCTTACATGTAGTATTTATCTGCAAAATGAGGATTTAATACTAAGCTAGGGGTTTTCGAGATGTCATTTATTACGAGTTAATGAGTTTTTGACCTTTGAGACTCGTTATCACAAAATCGAAAGCCCGATGGGGTGCTCATCAAGCCTGATTTTTTGATAACATTTTGGTGTGTACTGCTAGTAGTTTGAAGATATACATCTCCCTAAAATTATGAAGCTGAACTCTTGAAGGTAGCGAGGAGCTTAGAATACGCTCGTGGTTGCAACTACCTTGACGACTCCATTGTTGAAGAATTCAAAATTTTCATAGATTCAAGGTGAATCCATCGCTTGAAGATCAATAGCTTTATGAAGTTTCAAGATGAGTTCCATGGCAATAATAAATGTCGGGTATGCTCCTATGAATCGGTCTCATATCCCTGGTTTTCCAAATCCTATGCCAAAGGTTGAATGGTTAGATAATCTTCCAATATTTAAAGATGAAAAGAAAGACAATGTTGCTCTTCATTTGGTTAGATTCCATATTCATGTACACAAGCCTTAAGGTTCGGTTCCCGAGGATTGTCTCATGAAGATGTTTATGGCCACTTTAGAAGGAAAAGCATGGTTTTGGTATGAAAGCTTCAAATGGTTCATTATATTCTCTTGCTGATTTCCATGTTGCATTTTATGAGATGTATAAAAATTTCCATCCCTCCTTATTGCTGGTCAAAGACTACTATAAACACTTTGTGAGTTTTATTGAATATTTGGAGAATTGTAATGAAGATGATGAGTTCATGAATGAAGAAATTTTTAGAGGCCCTTCATGACAATACTTTTCATCACCAAGAAGAAAGGATAACATCTCTTTTGGATGAAAATGAAACCCAGGTAGGAGCTTATTTATGAAAATCATGTTACATACTACGAGTTTGAGGAAAATTTGCAACAGATTTTTCAATCCTTTGATCATCAAGAGTATGAGAATCATTTCAAACAAATGAAGAGGAAATATTGAAAAAATTCTTGCGACAATCCTCGAAAAGTACGGGAAAAAAGTTGGTTCTTCATGTCATTTCTTGCATCAACCTACATCAAATGATGATTACATTAATGAAGAAGTGGGTGAAATTTTTTTCTTTATCCTTGTCTTCTAATCCGAAATCATTTGAGTGCAAGTTAGCGAGAAAAGATTCGGGCTTTGTGGATGAAGTTACTAAGAACATTGAAAAGGAAATTGAATTTTTTAGAGGATAAATTTCAATCTTATAGGCTTCAAGGTCAAGATCGGTCTTTTTCAAAAGCTTTCCATGCTAGAACACAAAGAGAAGGTGTTGCTTCCTTTCTCTTTTGAGATTGAGGAAGAATACACTGTTTTTGAAAATCGGTTTGATAGCACACAACCCGAAGTCTTATGTGGTTGATAAATTATGGATGAGTTTTCCAAAGTTGCATAATGTCATGAGAAGCATCAAACAGATCATGTCTTCTTTGATCATATAGATGACTACATGGAAAGGTTCTACGATCCCGATTTCAAGTTATATTTTCATTTTGAACATCAATTACATCTCATGTTTCCTTGGTCATTTCAGTATCATGTTTACTTTTGGTTCAAGCACAGTTAATATATTCAAGTGTCAGATCAGATCAATGACCGGCTTCATTGGAAGTTTCATGTTCCTTGAGTTACAAATGGAGATTGTAGCTGATAGGGTAGCTAGGAGTGTGTGAATAAGCTCAAAGTTGACTGAGCATCTTTTCAGTAGGTATAGTTTTTTTTTCTTTTGCAGCGATCATCAAGCTTGAGCCCTCGAGGTGAAGGCCATAAGAGTTTGAAGAAGCTTGGAAATTTCATTTTTTTTATTTCCAAGAAGATGGATAGCACTCGGAACTATTGGTTCTTAGTGTACCACAGAGGGCACACTATCCCAAGTGGAGCCACTATTATCACCCAAAAAATTTTCAAAACATCATTGTGTCAAATCTATTTTTTTATCATGGTCTAAAATGGGATTGAAATTCATTTTATGATTTGGTTAAGGGTAGGTTATATTTTTTATAAGTTTAAAGGTCATCATCGGATTCAAATAAAGTCTTTAGAGGTCCATTCCATGATCAAATATTAACATTTTCCATCTAGGGATCAATCCATAAGGTTTCGGGATAAATTTCCACAATTAGCGAAGAATCCTCCATTTCATGGCACCTCTAGCTCAAAAAAGAGGATTTTCACTCTACTTTCGTAGTGCAAAATGCGAGAAAATACACTACGGGCGCTACAAAAACACGGTTTTGTAGTTGTCAACTTCAAAGGCCGTTTTTGAGCAACTGAAAAATGAATTTTAGAAATATGAAAGAGGTTTTTGTTAATAATAGATCTAAATATAACAACCTCTCTCATTTTATTTAAATTCATTAGGAGGTGAGATAAATTGATAAATTAAAATGCACTACTGAAACTGTTGTTACTAAAGCTGTCATGTACATGACCTTTTAGCAGATGAACTTCAAGTTCCGTTTCCGGCCAAATAAAAAAGATTTTTTTGAATTATTAAAGAGGTTTGTCTTCCTCACATCCCCAGCTACAAAAACCTCTCTAAAATTTCTCACGAGTGTTATCCGTTAGGAGATACAAGGATTTCATTGAAGCCCTATTTTCGAAAAATGTATTTTTCATGTTTTACACATGTTTTTTTAAAGGCAATTTATGGACAGAAGGAGATTTGTTTCAAAAAATACAAGAGAGGTTTTTTATTAAATATATAATGGCCTATAAAATTTTCTTTATTTTATCAAAATGCCTCATGGTTTTGGAGATATAGGCTCTGTCCCAAGACCTAATTTTTAGGGAAAAAACAGGGAAAAAAATTGCAAATGAAGAAGGAATCTCATGAAGATTGTTATGAAAGTATTTTTTCACTTGATATTTTTTGTTTTATATGTTGGAATTAGGTTGATTTGGAGTTTTGGAACATTTTTCAAATTTTCATTTTTGAAAATTTTGAACAAAACTGCTCACTCGACGGCTTTCGTAGTGCCAACAAGTGCAAAATGAGTGAAATGCGCTACGGAACTACCGTAGCATGCTTTTTTCACTCTCTCTCTTAAATTTTGGAAGGGAAAAAAATGTGAATTTTCAATTGAAATTGCTAATGGAGTTGTGTTAACTGTCAAGGAAGATAAATCCGAAAAGAAGAAACCAAAATTTTGAAGGAAAAAAAGTTAAAATGACTGCGCTATGAAACTGGGGTTGTTTTCGTAGCACGGGTTTGTTTCACTATTTTGGAGAGTTTGAAGTGGATTTTGAATAGCTGGAACTAGGGGGATGACTTTGGACATATGATTTTTCAGTTATTGACAACAAATGGCATCGAAATCATGGTTCATAAGGGTCGAAGGCCTCAAAAGATTAAAGAATCCAAATCCTAAGGAACAGGAGATAGTTTCCTAGATTGCAGGGAGATCAACATCATCGGCATTATGGTCATAACGAGTTTGGAGCTCATCATCAGTGTTCAGACCTCATGAAAATACAAGTGGCATATGATGTAATTAAGTCTAGATAAAGTTGTTTTAAATAAAGTGAAAGAGTCCTAATCCTACTTGTAATAGGACTCTGTTTTAGGTTCTGTATTGTCTTATGTAGTAAATACCATGTTATATGGTTAGGATATGTGTCATAGGTAGGAATTCGATGTATCTAGCTAATGAAAAGATTATCTCATTATGTAAATGATCTATAAAATATCAAGTGTTCGAATTAGAGATGGGTTGGACATTTGTTAGTAAAAAGACCATGTTTTATGTAAGTGACTGTTTTTAGCCTAATACGGAAATTTCTACTTAGACAACTCAAGATTCATAAGGAGTTCGTGTATGTTGTTGTTTTGATGGCATTTTTTTCAATATTCTATTGCAGTGGTGTTTGCTTATGTTACCTCGGGAATTCATCAATGATGCTCCGACTTCCTTCATAGACAAGATGATCTGTGTGTTTCACTGTTCTACATGTTTATTCCTTGACTTGAACTCTCATATGCCTTGAATTCCATGCTAGGTAGATTATCTTGGTTTTTTCCGAAGCTATCATGACTCCATAAGCCCAATGTACACTTGCTAATGTGATTTACAACCAATTTACATCACTTATCCGTTTTATCTCATATAGAGTTAGCCATCTACATATTTATCAAAAATCATAAAACCTTGAGAGAGCCCTCTCGAGTTGAGGGAGGCTAAGCCTCAACCAAAAGATTTGTTTGAAATAGTTGCACAAGATTGGCTTGATGAGCGATCCCATCGAGCCCGATTTTTTTGATAACAAATACCATGCAAGGCCTAAGGCAAAAATATCTTTTAGTGAGTCATCGTAACAATAACTCCTAACTTAACTGTTTGAGCTGATTTTTGGAAATGTTTGACTTTAACACTTTTCAATAACTTTTACAATAACTACTAGGTAGATGAGAAATATCTCGATTGTTTGTAATAAGTGTTTGATGTTTTATTGAAAGAAAACATGTCTGTAGGTGGAAAAAATATCCTTATGAAGAAGTAAATGCTTGGATTTGATCATTCGAATCTATTTTTTGTGTTTAATATGCCTCTGTTTATCATTTAAAATCTGTTTAGGCCTTTAAACTTTGGATTTATCCTTTATCTATCCCTGTTTCATCGTCTTTTCCTTTGATTATGATTTTATCTTTGATTATTTATTAATCCTTTTGATTAACCTTTTCAACCTCTGTTTTAACCTTTAATCCTTTAATCTTTTCCTTTGTCTTCAATCATGTTTAACCTCTTTGCTTTATACTAATCTTTATGATTTGTCTTTTGATACATAATTTTTATAAACTTCTTTGTCATAGTCATTAGTCTTGATTATCTTTTGCATGTTTTGATGACTAGATTCCTTAATTGGTTTTCTAGGAGCCGTCAATCTGTCGATTTTTTCATCTAGAAAAAACCTCGAGAACAAATTTTAGTCTTCTTACACCCCTTCGACCTATGATGGGAGCGGTTTCGAGTTTTCAATTCCTATCACAATTGAAAAACCTTCCTCTCTGTAAGCTATCATGAATTTTTTGTTTATATATCAAAATTTTGTTTTCATATAACTCCTTTGTCAACATTAGACAAAGTGTCTACCTTTCTCATGATCATTTTGTCATATGATAGCCTAATCATGCCTATAAGAAACTGTTTCAAAATCTATGACAAAATATGTAGGTCTAGGTGGTGATGTTGAGAAGAATCCTGAACAGAACATGTCTTAAAACAAAAACCACTGTTTAAATCAATAATGTCATTTTTCTTCCCATCCTGCAAAAAAAAACCCTGTTCTATCCTTAGGTCATACACCACTAAGTGGTTTCTTTGTTTCATTTCAGCAAAGCTAAAAAATGTTCAAATTAGGAAAAGAGAAAGAGTTTTCATGTCTGAAGAAAGATGATTAGTTCAAGCATGATTGCATGATACATCAAGAAGATCTCCAAAGATCAAAAACATCTATATACATCTTTACAGGGGTGTATACATTGATGACAGTAAGAAAGTATGAGAAAAAGATACACTTGAGGAAATATTTCAATACTGAGCAGTTTACCATCATAAATCATATAGCACAGATGATGAAAAGAGGAGGCCTACTGGTTTCAAATCCAAGAATGCCAAAGGACAAAGGTCCTCCATCAAGAAAAAAGGACACAAAGGATTAGGTAATGTCTATCTTCAGCACTCCATGATTAACTCCAAAGGAATCTTTGCATAATCTCTCCAAAATGTGACCTAGCCCTACAAATCACTCTTTTTTGGGCAAAAGAGACAGTCTTGACAGAGAAAGGTCTAAAGAAATTAGACATCATCATGAAGGCATAAGAGGACAACTGCTTCTTATACCTTACCATACACATGGACTCTGAAAGACTATCAAAAACAAATTCACTACTCACAGTCAAGGGAAAGGTGTTATTTCAAATATGCATAGCAGTGAGTGCTCACCATTACCAATCACATTATTTACTCCTTAAACTTCACAGTGATATGGTACAAAGCGAGACATATATTACAGAAAAAGTTCATAAAGGAAGAGGACAGTTGGTTTAAGGAATTTCACCAATGATAAATGGAAAGGCTCACAGCTTGTTCCCATCGATCTTTAAAAAAAAAAAAACAGACAGGGGGCACAGTTTTGGATAGGAGAAGATTTTTTGGGTTTTAAAGGACCTCCTTCATGACAAGTAGAGGGTCAAAACATAGTCAAAGGACCTCCTTCACATCATAAATAGAGGATTGACATAATAGTGTTGAAAGGCCTCAATGGTGGTGTTTGTATAAGCCTCCTTCAAAGGATAAATCCGAGGCTAGATTTTGAGAAAGAAACCTCATCTAAATGGTAAAGGAGATAGAAAAAGCTTTGTTTAAAGTGACTTCTGAAACTGATAAGAAAGGGAAATAACATAGTGTTAAAAATGCCTCCTCCAAGCTTATCTGAGAAAGATAAGTACAAGGAATTTTTTTTCTATAAGTCACCCATTCAAAGAAGACAGTTGAGATGAGGAGAACATTTCATAATTGGAAAAAATTTTCTTATCAAAAATAGAGTGAATGTGAAAAAGTATAGAAGAGGGCACAGTATTTGGTGAAAAGTAGCCTCCTTCAAAGATTAACATAGTTTGTCAAAATTGCTTCCTTCAGCTTGTGTTGAGGAAACACAAGTAGAGGGTGAAGACATAGTTTTAAAAAGGCTTCTTCAAATAGTGAACAAATATAGGACATAGCACAGACACTTTGTTCAAAAGACATCCTTCATTTGATAAACAAAGAATGAGTTAAATACTTTTGATAAAGGGCTGAAGATTTCAATAGCAAACAGAGACCAGAGGCAGTTTTGTTTACAAATGGCCTCCTTCAATCATAAGTAGAGGGCAACACTTTGTTTACAGGGCTAAAACCTTCCATTAAAAAATAGAGAATGAGTTAAAACTTTGATAAAGGGCTGAGAATTTCAATGATAAATAGATCTCAACATAGTTTGTTTGACAAGCCTCATTTAATGATAGACACAACATAGCAAGGATTGTTTATAGATGCCTCCTTAAATCAGTTTACAGGACCCATTTTTTGGTAAAAAGTAGCTTCCTTCAAAGATCAACACAATCATTTTAACAGGCCTCCTTCCAAATAAAAGGCGTAAGTTTTGTTTTAAGCTCAAAGGCAAAAAGGTGTGGTTGCGACAGCGTGAGAGACGCAGCCTTTGTAGCGCCTCGAAGAAAATTATACGGGCGTGACGCACATGTAGAGAGGCGACGCTTAAAAGCCTCGGCGGACAGGTGCCCATGTGCCCAAATTCTACCGGCCACATGCCACGCTTATGACCTGCGTCAACAAGAGTGCCATTTTCGGATGAATGCATAGAAATTTTATTTTTAAGGTGTGAGAGATTCCTAAAAAATATCGGCGATGGAGATGAAAGATATGATGTTGAGCAGTGTGAGAGTATAGCAATGGTCGAATCACTTTTCGTAGAGCCAGAGAAGCTAGGGGAAGAAATTGGAGTCAGATGAATGGAGCCATTAAAAAAATGAGATATGGGAGAGCTAACGTGAGGTATACAGGGAAACTTGGTAACATGCTCCAACAGCCAAAATCCTAGCAAATTGTTCAAATCTCATGATCTACGATGACCATGAGATCAGGGATAATTGGGGAGATCTTAGAGATGATCGGGGACGACGTAGCCTTGATTTCTTTATTTCTCACTATTCCTAGATTGTAAGCATGGAGTACCAAAGAAAACTGCACAAGGATGTGGATTTCACCAATTTGCGGGCAATCAAGAAGGATTACCACTTCCACATTGTCAGCAATGTAGGACTGATGTTCCTAGATATTCGTGGTTCTCGTACTTTTCATCGTGTTCAAGATGACAAGAACCCATATTTTGGCTCTCAACAATGGAAGGATGTTGAGAAATCTTTAGGAAAGGGAGGTATCTTTGATAAAGTGAAGATGTTGCTTGTTTGTAGTCCAGCACCTCTAGTCTTCCTTCATCATGCAATTACAAGCACAACAACAAATAGTGTAAATCATTTAGAAGACTTCAAATGACACTGGTATGTACACCCACATGAACAATGTCACATGATTGATTTCTTGTATAAATGGAAGACATCCAAAGAGAATAGATATATCCTCATCCTAGGAGGAAATGTACATTGTGGTGGTCATTCAACTATTCAAATATCTAAAAGCATTGCATTCCGCCAATTGACAACAAGTGCCATAGCAAATAGGCCACTGCCAATGTCAGTGTACTACATTTTACGTTTGGCTAAGAAATTGGGAAGCCTAACAACAACATATACATTTACACATCATCATTGGACAAGAGCTCAAAATTATGGCATTATGCAGATCAAGAACCATAGAATACAGGACAAGGGAGAACCGGATTTTACAGCACAACTTATCAGAGGAAATTATGTTAGTGGGATAAAATTGGGAGTGAAAATAAGCAATCACCAATGGAAGAAACAAATCATTTGGTTTAAACTGTGTTGTGCAACCAGTCTTTGTAGTTCCTTAATCTGTGCTACGAAAGACAAGAGGAAGCTAACATTTGTAAATTAACTAGTCTTGGTCTTCTCAATACTCCACTTCCCTTCTCTTAACGCTAGAAATTGAATGTAAAGTAATTTTGTTTTTTTTAACTATATTCATCTCCATGGTTTCAAATTCCAACTCCTTCACCCAAACAACGAAAGGCCATCACAATAGGTTTTAACCCACTGCTATTAAGGATATCATTGCATCCCTTCAATCTTGTCCTATTTTCAAGAAGTGGGTTGCCTTTACTTTTGCAACAAAATCCAAGAGGTCACTAACTACCCTCTCCTAACTGAGCTATTTTCCCTGAGATTATATGGAGAGAAGGTTCACATTGCAGGTCTTGACTTTGTGGTTACTCCCAAAGCAGTCCTCAAAGGGACAACAAACATGATGAAATTGGCATCCATGAGACCAGCAGTGACACTAAAACTAATCAAGATAGCTCATAGGATGATAAGCACAGTAATGTCAGAAAATAGAGTGATGAAGAAGTTGGAAATATGCAAGAGGAAAATAAAGACATTCAAGATAGAAGTAGCTCACATAAAGGACATAAAATTAGTAAGCATGGTGAGAGAAACACACATGAAGAAGTTCAAAACAGTTAAGCTAATAAGACAACCCTCACTCAACTGAAAACAGTGAAAGTGGTAATCAACAGAACAATGAAGACAGTGGCAGTCAAGCTCAAAATAGTGAGGAGGGTAAAAAAGACAGTCATGACAAAATCAGAGGTAGTGAAAAAGGCAGCCCTAATAAAGAAGACAAAAACAGTGAGCAAGATGATGACAGACCTAAAGGAGACAATGCAAATAGTGAGCATGAAAATAGCCCTCAAGGACATGTGCTTGCTGCCTCTCCTAAGAAAGGGGCCATGACTCCTCCCTCAAAGGTGGCAAAGCCAAAAACCACTAAATCTGCAAAGAAGAAAACCATTCAAGCTGTGTCTAGTAATGTCACTAGAGCGCTCAGGAGTGGAGGTGAATTGCCCAAGCCAAGCTCAAAACTGCCCAAAGGAGGTGCCCAGTGGAAAAAAGAGGAAAAAACATATCTCGGCTTGGAATCTTGGCTCAAGCTTCCTTGCGTGTTTCTAGAAACCCTTAAGGGGTTTTCTCACCAAAATTGAGCAATTTTTGACATGATCTTGTTTTTTGTGATTTTTAGACCTAATTGCACAATATCATGGGCACTGCCATTTTTGCTTAGGAGCATCCTCAGCTGATGAAATTTATATTTTTGGATGCATTAAATTTGAGGGAATATACTCATAAATTTTCAGATCAAAAGAAGATGTTTTGATCCCCCAAAGAGGCAAAAAAAAGTCAATTTTTACCTTTCTGCCTCAAATATCAGCAGGTGCTACGCTCCTGGGTTTTTTCACTCAGTACACTTTTTGATAGACTTCTAGAGATCCATTTAGATAACTCAAGTAGTTACAGAAAGTAGACATCTAGGTCTTTCCAACAAGCCATCACGGGCCTCATTTCGACATCAGGAAGTCCCTCAAAAGTCCTCTGCAAAACCGGATTTCTTCTGCTGCTACGCTCCTGTAGGATTTTGCTGAAAAGGTAGTTTTCTGAAGGTGGCCATCAAAATGTGCATTAAGTTATTTTTAACTGTATGTCAGAGATTAAAAGTAAATTTTCTTGCTATTTTTAGCTTAATTAGATATTTTTTGAACATATTTTGTGCCTTGGGCCTTGTGAGGCCTCAAGAACAAAATCAGATATTTGTATTAGGCTGATGAGCTTCTAGATGCTCTTGTGAGCTTATCTACTCATTTCCTATATAAATTATGAAGAATCATTGTAAATTTTTGGAGGTTTTATAAGCAGAACTTGAAATTTTGAAGAGCAATACATGGATATGAGCTTTGAAGAAGAAACTTGTTTATGAAGTGGATGATTTGCTTACTTCTCTAGATGATGGAGAGGTTTTGTGTGTAGGATTCCATGGCTTGGTGAATGGTATTGTGTTTCTTATTTGTTATGTTTTCTTAGTTTCGCATAGATGTTTTCATGCTTCTTTCTTGTTGTAGTTCAGTAAATAATAAGTTTGAGATATGCCCATGGAGGCACCTCAACTTCCTGATTCATAACAGCTTAAATGTTCTTCATCTTTCTTGGTTATGTCAAAGAATTCTTAATTTCTCTTCGGTACCCTAAGAACTTGTTTTCAATTTCATTAATGGTTATTATGTATGCTGTCCAGTATGATTCACGGTATGCCCTGCTTACTCATAGCTAATCAAAACTCCATTTCTGAAATCTCTCTCTGAATTATTGGTTGTTTAGTTAAGTCAAAGAGGTCTTGTTTCGATCTTGCCCTTTGTCCATGCTTTGCGGTCTTATTTCAAAGTTTCTGATAGCTCAAGATATGATTTTTAGGAGTTCCCTCTTCATAGTTTGAGTTTTTAGTCTATCTTGTATGTTTTTTCTCAACCACTGAAGGTGATTTTCCCAAAGTTAGAGGGTCTTATACTTCTATGCATTGCCTGATTTTTTATTTTCTGCATTTATTAGTTTGAGTTTCATTCATAGTGGTTAATGGTTAGCCATACCACATGAATGATTTTCTTTTAAACTATTTATGCCTAAAATCTCTTTGTCTTGCACAACTTGATGTTAATTTCACTTCACAAACCACCCAAAAGATCCATTTACCTCGACTAAATCGGCCTTGCCACATATCTTGTCTATTGTCTAGGCATCCTTGGTTTTCATTTGACCCCATAGCCCTGTTGATTTGATAACTTATCTTTCATTGATGCCTACTTAATTGGTTTTCACCTCCAAACACAAAAACAAACAAACGTACTTAACAAATAGCCTAAAATTAAATATACTAAGCGAACAAGCTCACATCCTTCGCTTAATAGAGAGAGCCCTCTTTGAGTCTAGGAAGGCTAGGTCCTAAGGCCCCAAAGCTTGGTATGATGTTACCCTGTCATTTGGTTTACCAATCTGCTAAATCACGGGACTCAAACATAATGGCGATCACGGTGGGACCCTGATTTAGCGACAATCTAAGTATACCTTAGGACTCCATAAATCACTTGTCTTCAAGAAAATCCAATGAATCAGCCACCTCATCACCACCATAACATAATGGTGATCACGGTGGGAATTTTCTGAGTTCATATTAATCTGAATATCTTTCAAGACTCACGGAAAACCCTTTTCGAACTAAGCATGCTATCCTATTGATTCATCCCACTGCTCTCTAACATAATGGTGATCACGATGGGACATTGAGTCAAAACATCCTAGGTATCCCTTAGGACCTCTCAAAATCTCAGTCAAGATTAGAAAAATTAAGTGTTGTCTAAAGAGTAGAAACTATTTTTTTCACCATCTTAGAAAAATGATGATTCAGCGATAGAACACTCTTAGAAAGCTTATGGCTACATAAAGAAACTCGGAAAAAACCCCCAAAACATACTTAGATTGGTTTTTTTTCCAGTATTGGTGGTGGACCATAGACATATATCTTCAAAACAAACTAAAATATCCACCTGGCGACTCCACTGGAGGAAGAACCTGAAACATGACCAGTCATCCTAGAAAGAAAAAGCACTTAGGCCTTAGTTGGATTCAAGAAATTATTGTTTTTATTTATAACTATGTTCTATCCTAATTTGAGCCTAATCAAGAATACACTGATGAGATCTACATTGATCATTGGAAAGATCTCAAACCTTGAAAAGCTAACCCTCAATTTTCAGACCATGAGCAGACTTATACACCTGTGCTTACCCCAGATTCACCTATGGAAAACCTAGTGAAACATGAGCCTCATGCTACCTTTCCCACTCTGGCTGAAACCTCAAACAGTCATATATCTCTTTTTACACTACCTATATCCACAAAGGTCCTAGAAAGATACAAGCCTCTGGTTTTACCTCCCATCTTCCAAGCCCTCCCTGCAAATCTTCAAAATAAATTACCCAGATTTGATGGAGAAAGCTCAAAAGTCACCGCTGAAGAGCACATCCAAAATCTTGAGAATTTACTTGACCTTTTTGAAATAGAAGAAGATGATGTGCATATTAGAATGTTTGCCTTATCATTACAAGGAAAAATTAAGATTTAGATTAAGGACCTTCCAGCTGCAAGCATTACCAATTTTCATCAGTTCACTCAAATCTTCCTGGATGGGTGGGTGGTCATGGGTAATAAAGTTATCATCATAGAGGAATATAATCATTTAAAAATACAACCAGGGGAGACAATACAGGACTTTTCAGCCAGTTTCAATAAAGTATACCATGCAATTCCTGCTAACATAAAGCCACCCCTCGGATGGGCTCTCTTGCACTACCCAAGTTATTTTGACCCAGAGATTGTTTTTCAGATAAAAGAAAGAGATCCTTTAACCCTGGAAGAAATGCAAAGGATAGAAGTTGATGTGGAAGTCAACATACTAAATAGGGAGGCACAGCTAAGAATAATAGAGAAAGACAAAACAAATCAAGAGAGAGCAATCTCTTCAGAGGCAAAGTTGAAAAAATTGATATATACATTCAGCAAACTGATGCTTCTACTTGACAGGAAAAGAGAAAGACACAAATTTAAGGTTAATGTTGCTTATTCAAACCAACCTACACTTTTTCCTCAGGAAGAAAATACTCAACCATTACAAGACAAGAGTAACAAACAAAATGTGCCTAATGAGAAAGTTGCAAATAAAAACATAGAGGGATGCTCTAAAGAATATATCAACCATATTGAACTCACAGAATCTGAAATAGAAGAAAAAACAAAACCTTTAGGATCTCTACCTTTGTGCTTTGAGTCATTTCAGGTTATACGAGAAAATTGGCCTCCTGAAAATCTATCAGAAGCAACTCATGAATTACATACTAACTATCCCGAACATCACAAGAGTTGGTTGAAGATGAAAACAATCAAGAAATGAAAGAGAACCCACAGGATCTCTCTAAAGGCACAAATGATGATTCATCATCTCTCATAGGTGAGGCCCAAAAAGACATTCATCCTCTTTATAGTAGTTATATCCAAAGAGAGATAAAAAAGCCTCCCTTTTTAACTGAAGAGGAGATAGATCAACTCATAAACATGCATACAACCTCTAGAACTTCATATGACCAAAAAAAATTTGATCATTCTCCTGCTAATCTTGTATACCATAAGTCAAAAAATAGATTTGTAAATAAATTTGAAGAGAAACAATCTGATAGTGCAATATGTATGGCTGGTGACATTACTTATATTAATGATTCTCTAAGGTTTTATCAATATATTGATGATTATGATATCCAAGCAGAAGCTAACCTTGCAGAGCCATCAACAGTTGATTTGTGGGATGAATTTTACTATCATTAGATTGAAAGCATCAATCAGCCAAGACAGGACACCTATGACACTCATGAGGAAAGCCTTGAGAGTTTAGAAGTAAGTGAAGAGTCTCTGACTCTTTTCTCTACTTCACTTCAGTCCATCAGAAATAACGTTCACATAATTAGAAATCAGCAGTCTTTTAGCTTTGATGATGAGTTTGAGGAGGATGATGAAATTTGTGAGCAGGTTGTCAATGAGAAGCATTTTCCAGAAATGGTTGAGGAAATCATTTTGGACATGGAATCCTCCTTAACTCCAGATTTGCAGCCACCAAGTTCCATTGAGTTACAAATTGCAGATGAAGAAATAGAAGTTGATAATCACATGAGAATTGTCACACTATCCTCTCAAGAGGATTTACTTCCAAAGTGTATCCCTGCTCATCAACATGATGACCTTCACACAATTTTCAGTCCACTTAATCAGAACACATCATCTTGAAAAGAAGACTACACTGCAATATATGATAAGTTTGACAGTTCAAGTCATCATGAGCAAGGGGAAGAGTTTCTTTCCCAAGAGAGTCCCAAACATAGCCAAGTGGAGGAAAGAGTAGTCCTGAAGGAAGCTTATATCTCAAACCCTCTAGATCATGTATTATTCCAAGATCCATTTGTTGTTTTCCTTGAGAAATCTAAAGGAGAAGTGTGTTTTACCCAGAATAGTTTGTTGCAAAGTGTGAGAAAAATTTTAGGCACTACTGTTCGAAAACAAGTAAAGTGGAAGTGGCCTTTTTATTTTTTCAGCACTCTCAAAAAGCTGAAACAAAATCCCTCATGGAATCATCTGCTTGATTGTCTTTGTTGGAAAAGAGATTTCACTAAATAAATGCATATTGTGTATAGGTTAGATTAGGATAGATAGATAGGTGTAAAAAATAAGCTCAGCCTTGTGAGCATCCTTTTAGTCCTAGATTGATTGAAGAAAACGTAGAGACAAAAAATACAAAAAAAATAGGAAAAGTAGAAAAAGAGGGCAGTTTCTAAAAGCAGCAGTAAAACCCCATACCCAAAAAATAGTCATGCTGAAAGTGTGCAAGTCTAAATGCCACTACTAGTACTCAAAATATGTCTTGTTCAGTTATCTAGCCTAATCATAATTGGACATTTTTTAAATTGATTGCTGATAAGTTAGTGAAAGAAGTGATAGTAAAATTGTGTAAGCTTGAATTATCAATGAAAGTAGATTAGGAAAAGATAATGGTTCCACACGCTCAAAATAGAACCAAAGAGGAAAACAGGGATGAAAAACAAACTATGTATCCTAGCCCTGATTTTTCTAAATCTCATTTTGTGCGAAAATAATATTTGTGTGCAGCTTGTCTTTTATGCCACAAACTCATGACAAATCAAACCATCTAATCCTGATTTGGTCATTTTTCAATTTCATGCTTTAGTCCAGGGAATGAAATCCTGTCAAACAGCTTAATCTTGACAGTCGATATAAGTGTAGGTAGAGAATTAAAGGAGTTCATCAATTTAATCTGAACTCCTGGAAGATATAAGTGTAGAGATAGATAGTTTTTCTTTTTTCAAAAATATCATGTCAAGAGGTTGCAAATCCAAATGCACCTAAAGAAGAAAAAATGCTAGGAAAAGTAGCTGGGTAGGTAGAGATGAGGTTGATGCTAATCATGCTGTAAATTTTTCAGAAAAGCATCATTTTCAAGAATAACATCAAGCAAAAGAGAAATTTGGGCCAATGGATGAGGCACTGGTCTTCACAAGCTAGATATCTACAATTCTGGACACCTCCTGAAAAGGAACTACCCTCCCCAAATGGAGCCACTATTAGTCATTAGTATTTTTGCATGTTTTGATGACTAGATTCCTTGGCTGAGTTTTCTAGAAGCTAATCTCAATCTATCAATTTGTCATCTAGAAAACACCTCAAATTTTTTTTTGTCTCCCTACCCCTCCCTTTCAACCTATGATGGGAATGGTCTTCAGTTTTCAGGTCTTATCACAATTCAACAAAACCTTCCCTGTCTATAGCTATCATAAGCTTTGTTTTTATGCTATCAAAGCAACTTGTTTTCATATAACTCACTATCCAACATTAGACAAAGTGTCTACCACTTTCTCACTGATCATTTTGTCATATGATAGCCTACTCATGCCTAAGAAACTATTCAGAATCTATGACAAAATCTGTAGGTCTAGGTGGTGCTGTTTTAGGGAAAATTCCTTGACAAACTGTCTTAAGCCAAAAAAACCATGTTGTCAACACCAGTCAGCCATCATTTCTTATTATCTGATAGAAAAAAATCCCTGGTTTATCCTTAGGTCATACACCATCTGAATGGTCACTGTATTTTGTTTCAGCAGAGCTTATAATGTTAAATTTAGAAAAAATCAGAGTTTTTTAGGTCTTATGTCCAAAGAAAGAAGATCAACTGAAATTTCAAGTATTATCATCATGACACTACAAGAATAAACTCCAATGACCAAAGCTATCTTAACAATGCATCTCTGCAGGGGTGCTAATATGAATGGCTTTAATCAGTATGAGCAAAAGAACACTTCAGGATAAAGTTTCAAGCTGTAGCATTTCACTGTTGAAATCAGGGAGAATATAGAGTTTAAAGAAAAAATACCTTCAAGATTCCTCCCTGCAAAGTCAAAACACAAAAAAGGTCAAAAGTCCCCCATCATGGCAAAAGATATAAAGCTTGGGAAATGTCTGCATCCAGCAACTCAAAATGGAATTTTTGCATTTATTCCAAACATGTGGGCCACCTCTGAAAAATAGTCTCATGAAGCTAAGAGTGGCAGTATTTGGCAAAAGAGAGCTTCTAGCAGACTAGGCATCAGCATGAAAGGTGTAAAAGGAAAAACTACCTTTTATCCTTCTTTAGCCTAGCCTCTAAAAGCATCAAAAGCGCTACAGCACCAAAGGAGCTACAACTACTACAAAGACAGACATTTATCATTTGCAAAAACATTACCTACCTATAGATTTCATAGTAAAATTCTACAAAAACATGTTTTATAGGCAAATGGTGCAAAGATAATACATATTGTGTTTTGAAGGCCTCCTTCATGATAAGTAGAGGGCCTCAGATAATTTGTTTGCAAAGTGCCTCCTCCCAAGGATAAAAGGAGGCCTCATAGTGGTCTAAAGGGTCACAAAGATTGTGTTTTGAAAGCCTCCTTCAAAAATATAAGCAGAGGGCAAATGACACAGTCTCAGAGGGCCCAGATTTGGAACAGGTAGCCTCCTTGAAGGGTTAACACTGTCAGATTAAAGGCCTCCTTCCAGAGAAGAAAGGGCACCCCTCAGAGTTCTAAAGAAGCCTCCTTCGAATGACAAGCACAGGGTCTCTTTTGAATGATAAACATAGTTTGTCTAAAGAACCCACAAACAGTTTGTTCATAGATATTCTTTAGTTGGTTAACAAAGGTCAAATAAGCGCCCATGCAATTTTTCAAAATTGCCTCCTTCATGACAAGTAGAGGGCCCACAGACAACTGGTTCAAAAGACAAATCTTCAAATGATATAACAGAGATGAAAGAAATATTTTGTGGTTATAGTGCTTCCTTCAATCATGAGCAAATGGAAAAACACAAGTTTTCAAGAGGCCTCCTTCAAGGAGAAATAGGGCGCCCCAAAATACGAAGTGCAAAGGATGTAATCTTTGTTTTCAAAAACATTAAGGAAAAAGAAGCTGTTTTTCAAACCCCGGGTGACCATCGTGCAAAAAATCAGGGTCGCGACATGCCTGGATTTGGACACGATGCGCCTGTAGTCAGCCTTAGAAGTATTTTGCACATGGCGCGACGCACCTGTCGGGTGGAGTGACGCGCCTGGGCTCTCTGCTGGCGTGCAGATTTTTCCGCCCGGTACCTAGCTCACTGCATGTAACCCTCGACCCTGGTCTACCCGGTTCCTTGTATGATTTTTCCACTGGCCTCTACACAATTTTGTTACCCCTATTCACCACGATATTTTCCCTCCTTCACATAGATTTGGCACCTCTTTCACTCTGGTTTCATGGCCCATAACACTCCCTACCCGGCTCGGCATTTAGAAGGCGCCCGGGCGCCCACAGAGCAGTGCCCAGGAGTGTAGCACCCCTCAAGAGGCCTCCAAATTGCCATAATTCAGATTTTGGGCACATAAAATGGTTTTTAAGTTGCAGGGGAGAGTTTTTTAAAGGTATTCATAATTTATTTTATCTCAGTCTGTTGGTCATAAGAATATCTTGAAAACTAAATTTAAAGGAGGAAACAATGTTTTATAAAGTAGGAAGGCTTATTTTCATTTGGCAAAGAACTTTTTTTACTAAGTGATAAGGAAAGGAAAGTGTTAGAAGAAGGGAAGCCTATTTCAATTTGAAAAACCTGTTTTGATAAGTATGTAAAGGAAACATATAACCAAGATGCCTCCAAAGAAGGGAAAGGCTAAGAAGGCAGGCCAGCACAATAGGTTTGAACCCACTACTATTAAGGAGATCACTGCATCCCCTTCAATCTTGTCCTATTTTCAAGAAGTGGGATGCCTTTACTTTTGCAACAAAATCCAAGAGGTCACTAACTACCCTCTCCTAACTGAGCTATTTTCCCTGAGATTAGATGGAGAGAAGGTTCACATTACAGGTCTTGACTTTGTGCTTACTCCCAAAGCAGTCCTCAAAGAGACAACAAACATGATGAAAGTGGCATCCATGAGATTAGCAGTGACACTAAAACTAATCAAGATAGCTCACAGGATGATAAGCACAGGAATGTCAGAAAATAGAGTGATGAAGAAGTTGGAAATATGCAAGAGGAAAATAAAGACATTCAATATAAAAGTAGGTCACATAAAGGACATAAAATCAGTAAGCATGGTGAGAGCAGCACACATGAAGAAGTTCAAAACAGTGAAGCTAATGAAGACAACCCTCACTCAACTAAAAATAGTGAAAGTGGAAATCAACAGAACAATGAAGACAGTGGAAGTCAAGCTCAAAAAAATGAGGAGGGTAAAAAGGACAGTCCTAAAGACAGTCATGACAAAATCAGAGACAGTGAACAAGTCAGCCCTAATAAAGAAGACAAAAACAGTGATCAAGATGATGATAGCCCTAAAGGAGACAATGCAAACAGTGAGCATGAAAATAGCACTCAAGGACATGTGCTTGCTGCCTCTCCTAGGCAAGGGGCCATGGATCCTCCCTCAAAGGTGGAAAATCCAAAAACCACTAAATCTGCAAAGAAGAAAACCATTCAAGCTGTGACTAGTAATGTCACTAGAGCGCTCAGGAGTAGAGGCGAATTTCCCAAGCCAAGCTCAAAACTGCCCAAAGGAGGCGCCCAGTGGAAAAAAGAGGAAAAATCATATCTTGGCTCAGAATCTTGGCTCAGGCTTCCTTGCGTGTTTCTAGAAACCCTTAAGGGGTTTTCTCACCAAAATTGAGCAATTTTTGACATGATCTTGTTTTTTGTGATTTTTATGCCTAATTGCACAATTTCATGGGCGCTGCCATTTTTGCCTAGGAGCATCCTCAGCTGATGAAAGTTATATTTTTGGATGCATTAAATTTGAGGGAATCTACTCAGAAATTTTCAGATCAAAAGAAGATGTTTTGATCCCTCAAAGAGGCATAAAACAGTCAAATTTTACCTTTCTGCCTCAAATATCAGCAGGGGCTATGCTCCTGGGTTTTTTCACTCAGTCCACTTTTTGAGATACTTATAGGGATAATTTTGAGATAAATAAAGTATTTCTAGAAGGTAGACATCTAGGGCTTTCCAACGAGCTATCACGGGCCTCATTTCAACATCGAGAAGTCCCTCAAAAGTCCTCTGGAAAACAAGATTTCTTCTGTTGCTACGCTCCTGTAGGATTTTGCTGAAGAGGCAGTTTTCTAAAGGTGGCCATCCAAATGTGTGTTAAGCTATTTTTAACTCTATGTCAGAGATCAAAATTAATTTTTCTTGCTATTTTTAGCTTAATTAGATATTTTTTGAAGATATTTTGTGCCTTGGGCCTTGTGAGGCCTCAAGGACAAAATCAGATATTTGTATTAGGTCAATGAGCTTCTAGATGCTCTTGTGAGCTTATCTACTCATTTCCTATATAACTTATGAAGACTCATTGTAAATTGTTGGAGGTTTTAGAAGTAGAACTTGACATTTTGAAGAGAAATACATGGATATGGGCTTTGAAGAAGAAACTTGTTTATGAAGTGGATGATTTGCTTACTTGTCTAGATGATGGAGAGGTTTTGTGTGCAGGATTCCATGGCTTGGTGAACGGTATTGTGTTTCTCATTTGTTATGTTTTCTTAGTTTCTCATATATGTTTTCATGCTTCTTGCTTGCTGTAGTTCAGTAAATAATAAGTTTGAGATATGCCCATGGAGGCACCTCAACTTCCTGATTCATTACAACTTAAATGTTCTTCATCTTTCTTGGTTATGTCAAAGAATTCTTAATTGTTCTTTGGTACCCTAAGAAATTGTTTTCAGTTTCATTAATGGTTATAATGTATGCTGTCTAGTATGATTCACGGTATGCCCTGCTTACTCATAGCTAATCAAAACTCCATTTCTGAAATCTCTCTCTGAATTATTGGTTGTTTAGTTAAGTCAAAGGGGTCTTGTTTTGATCTTGCCCTTTTTCCATGCTTTGCAGTCTTATTTCAAAGTTCCCGATAGCTCAAGATATGATGTTTAGGATTTCCCTCTTCATAGTTTGAGTTGTTAGTCTATACTATATGTTTTTTCTCAACCACTAAGGGTGATTTTCCCAAGTTAGAGGGTCTTATACTTCTATGCATCACCTGATTGTTTATTTTCTGAATTTATTAGTTTTAGTTTCATTCATAGTGATTAATGGTTAGCCCTACCACATGAATGCTTTTCTTTTAAACTATTTATGCCTAAAATCTCTTTGTCTTGCACAACTTGATGTTCATTTCAATTCAAAAACCACCCAAAAGATCCATTTACCTCGACTAAATTGGCACTGCCACACATCTTGTCTGTTGTCTAGGCTTCCTTGGTTTTCATTTGACCCCATAGCCCTATTGATTTGATAACTTATCTTTCATTGATGCCTACTTAATCGGTTTTCACCTCCAAACACAAAAACAAACAAACGTACTTAACAACTAGCCTAAAATCAAATATACTAAGCGAACAAGCTCACATCCTTTGCTTAATAGAGAGAGCCCTCTCCGAGTCTAGGAAGGCTAGGTCCTAGGGCTCCAAAGCTTGGTCTGATGTTACCCTGTCATTTGGTTTACCAATCTGCCAAATCACGAGACTCCAACATAAACCATCAAGAGAGAGAAGTTCTAAATTTGAAGTGCTGAGGACTCACAAGAGCCCATCCCATTAAGGAGAACGGGGAACACCCTCTTGTGTTTTCCTCCCAGGTGCCATTAATAAAAATATTCATTGGATATATTCTCGTCTTGTCTATTGGATCTATGGAGTAAATCTCATTTTTCTACTGTTTAATGTCTTCCAATGCATAGATCTATATTTTTGTAGCATTTTTCTTGATCATATAATCGCAGATCTGAAGATATTAGCAGTCATTTATGTTGTTAGGGCTATAAGTTATGCGTGGCTAAAGTGGTATTTTTTCGTACACTTCGAATAAATATTCATACTAACACGGGATGAGGGCAAATTATGGCATAGGAGATTGGGCCATATTCACCATGGCGCTTTGAAGATTTTGCAGCAGATTTCTACTGGACTTCCCAAGTGTACTCTTGCGAAGTCAGATCAGTGCAAGGGATGTACTATGGGTAAGATTGTGAAGACCAACTTTCATGAGAAGGAGAACCCTGCTTCGGTGATCCTGGAGAGAATTCACACAGACGTGTGTGGACCTTTCTCGGTTACTTCAATAGAAAAACATAGGTATTATGTTGTATTTGTTGATGACTATTCTCGTAGATGTTGGATCTTCTTCATGCAGAAGAAGAGCGAAACATTATCAAAATTCTGTGAGTTTAAAGCATTGGTGGAGAAGGAGTCAGGGAAGAAATTGAAAGCTATACAGAGCGATAATGGTGGTGAATACATCTCGGGCAAATTCAAAGACTTCAGTAGCAAAGAATGAATTCAAAGGGAACTCATAGTGCCTCATAACCCACAGCAGAATGGGGTCGCGAAGAGGAAGAACATAACGATCATGGGTGCTGCACGGGCAATGCTACATGACTAGGGCTTACCAATGCACTTGTGGGTGGAAGCATGTGACACTATGGTTTATGTGAAAAAACGTTGTCCTAATAGAGTACTTCACATGAGTACACGTGAAGAAGCTTTTACTAGTAAGAAGCCTGATATTTCTCATTTGAAGATTTTTGGCTCATCTATTTACATTCATGTGACAAAGGATGCTAGGAAGAATCTGGAGCCGACTGCAGAAGTTGGGATATTTGTGGGGTACCCAGAAACACCCCATAATTATCGTGTGTATTTGCCAGACAGTTGGATGACTATGGTGCGGCGGGATATAAAATTCAATGAGGTGAAAGCCATGAAGTTGTCACTTGAGAGGGAGTTACATTTGCATGCAGAGGAGGAACTTCTTATTCCCAAAGATGAGCCTTTGGATGTGGATCAACCACAAAAGGAGATTCATGGAGTGGAGGAGTCCACTCATGCAGAACCAAACATCAGACAAGGCAGAAAGCGGACCACAGAAGCTGAGAGACTGAATCTTGATGTGGCAACAGAATGTAGGAGTCCCTACATCATAGCATAGACAGAGACAGTCACCTGACCGATTTACTGGATACATGGCTCTTATGAGAAAGTGTATCATGACAGAGCCATCTTATTTTGAAGCAACAGTGCAGGAGCCCACATGGGTAGATGCCATGGTGGAGAAGTATAACTCCATTGTCAGAAACAGTGCTTGGGAGATTGTTCCAAGGCTGGTGGGAAAATCAGTTGTAGGATCAAGATGGATCTACAAGGTAAAGCAAGTTGTTTATGGGAGCGTCAAGAAGTATAAGGCAAGATTTTTTGCCCGGGGCTTCTCACAGATTGAGGGGATTGATTATGAAGAAACCTTTGCACCTGTCGCACGGTATTCTTCCATAAGGATCATCCTTTCTCTCTCAGCACAGATGGGTTGGCACATTCATTAGATGGATGTGAAGACTGCATTCCTTAATGGGATCATTGAGGAAGAGGTGTACATTGAGCAGCCTGAAGGATTTGAGATCTTCAGTAGCGATTTGCATGTGTGCAGGCTCAAAAGAGCATTGTATGGGCTGAAGCAAGCACCACGTGCTTGGTACACACGGATCGACAACTATTTCACCAGAATTGGCTTCACCAAGAGTGAGGCGGATGCAAACCTGTACCAAATTGTGTTGGAGGGTAAGCTTTTAATCATTGTTCTTTATGTTGGTGATTTAATACTAATAGGTGATGAGCAGTTGATACACTCATGCAAGGCAGATCTTGCAAAGGAGTTTGAGATGAAGGATTTGGGCCTCCATTATTTCCTTGGATTGCAAATATGGTAGTGGGAAGGTGAACTGTTTTTGTCTCAAGGAAAGTATGCTTGGGAGATAATGGAGAAGTTTCACATGCAAGGCTGCAAGCCTATCGACACTCCTCTTCCAAGAAATTGGAGGAAAGAGGATGTTACATCGGCAGAGGTAGTGGATGCCACTATTTATCAATAGTTGGTGGGTTTGCTCATGTATTTAGTTAATACAAGACTGGACATATGCTATGCGGTGAACCAGCTTTCACAAGCGATGTTTAAGCCTACCAAGCTCTTTTGGAAGGCAGGCAAGCATGTCCTGAGATATCTCAGGGGCACATTTGAGTATGGTTTATGGTATAGATAGATGGATGAGGGGAAGTTGCATGGCTTCACGGATGCAGATTGGGCAGGAAGCCCAATAGAAAGAAAGAGCACATCAGGAGGGATTTTCAATATTGGATCTACGACAGTTTCTTGGTACAACAGGAAACAAAGATCCGTGGCACTCAGTTCAGCAGAAGCAGAATACATGGTAGCAAGTCGAGCTGCATGTGAGGCTATCTGGATGAGGAAGATCTTGGTTGGTTTGTTCGTTTCACATTTAGATCCTACAATGATACATTGTGATAATCCGAGTTTCATTAAACTCTCGATTAATCCTATGTTTCATGATAGATCTAAACATATTGATATCCGGTATCATCATATCAAAGATTGTGTGCAGCGGAAGATCATGTTGCTTCATTACATTCATATGGAGGATTAGGATGCAGATATTCTGATGAAGGCGCTCGATAGGAGAAAATTCGAATACCATAGAGGTAGGATCGAGGTGAAGGATAATCCCTATCTTGTTGAGAGGGAGTGTTGAGATTCAACAAGATGATGAGCTTAGTGAAAAGAGTCGCCTTCACTAAGTGGGCCCATAGGCTATTTTTGGCGCAAGTCTATTTTTATACTATGTCTATTTTTAGACATGGTGATCATATTTCAGAAGTTGCAGGATGCTATTTGTGGATGGTTGGTCAAGTTGGAAAAATAAATGAAATTCTATTTTTAGAATATTGGGCGAAGTCTATTTATAGATCGTCGATCTAAAAATAGAAGTGTCGATTATTATTAGCTCTTAATAATAATCCGACAATAAACAACAAATTATTCTCTTGAAGCACTTAATTTCAGTGCACAGATTTGTCAAATTAGTGGGATGAAGGAATTATGCAATTCCTTTGGTTTACTAGTGGTTCATGCATGGAGGACTCAGTTAGAACTGAAGTGGAAAAGTTATGACAGAGTTGGAAGAGTAGTTACATGAGTTGTTATTTATTTTAAGTCAGCTAATGGAGCTAAACTCAGTTGAGCTAGTTGTATCTAGTCTAACTGAATGATACACTAGTGAGAGTGGAGTGAATTAATTAGTTAATTAATTCACAAATAATAACTCATTAATCAACTGAACAATACAATAGTTAAATACAGTGCATGGAAGTTCCAGTGGAGACCCAGTGGAGAGATAGGTGAAAGGGCAAGATGGACTATCTGTTGTGACTATAGTGATGCATTTTTTTCACCACACACACATTGGAGTTTCCAATGAGGATTGCACAGTCAAGGAAAGGGTAATTCAAATTCATTCAAAGCTATTCTTTAGCAGGGATTGCGCATTGGAGGCAGGCTATCAGGTGGCAAGAAATCGGTGCATGGATTTGCAGATTTCTTCTGATTAGTGTGTGACGATTGATTGTACTGAGAGCTTGATGTACCAAGCTTTGTATGAGATTGTTACATGATCTCCATGATACATAATATATTATAGTTGGGGTTTTCAACTTCAGGCTTTCCCATTAAACAACTATGTTATGTGCGATTGTTTTTATTTATGCTTCACATGTGTTTGCAATTAATTTTCCGCAAAATATTAACAGTGGAATGATTCTGTATTTTGCAAGAAGTTAAATATTGTGAGATCAGGGGAATCTGGATGTATGCATGCTTAGTGTATATAATTTCTACACATGGGAATCTAAATGTCAAGATATCAAGACCACTTTGCAAAGGTGCAAGTGTTCCTTCTCCTGATGCAAGTACTCCTGCAGCAAGTGGTGGTGGAATTTTCTCTTCCTCTGGAATAATAAGATGGACATATTCTATTGGCTTCTCCAGTTTCTTCTTATCAAACTTCTTAATCAACCTCTGAGTAAAATCCGCATATAGGGTCACTCTTGCATGTCTCAAATGGCTGAACCACCAAATGTTTGCTTCACCTTCAAGGTGCAGCACTGCGATCTCAAAAAATTCTCTTTCTACTACTGGAAGTAGTAGGAATAATGCATCTAACTTCCTCCTCCAAGCCCTTGCTGTGCATGTGGATGACCCATCAAATGTAGACAATAGAAATCTATTTTGTTTTCTCCTATGTTGCAAGGCCTCCTCTCTTCTTTGAGCTGAATGAACTATGGGAGAGTTAGATTCTCCTTGAAAGCCCTTGATTGAGACTTGTACTTTGCAAGATAATCAATTAGAATCTCATAATATAAGTTTACTCCATCTCCATGTCTTTAACCTTCCTTTTCAAAGAAAGTGGACATAGTGGATCTCTTTGGAGCTTTATGCAATACTGGTTTCTTCTGCTGCTGATAGGAAGTACATGGACCTTCCTCATCTTGAAACCCTTTAAGGTCTCATTGCATCTCTCCTTTCCCATTTGTGTGACCTCCTTGGAGAGGTCCTTCATATATCTGAAAAGATATGAAACAAAACTCTTTTCGTCCATCTTTGTAGATCTCTTTTTTCTTCTTCCATAGCATATTGGCTGAAACTCACAAGTTGAGCCAAGGTTATGCTCTGATACCATTGTAATATCCCAAAATGGAAAAGACAGGAATATTGAAAAAAATACTTGAAATAACAATGAATAAATCAATACACCATTATATGAGAAAAATGTACAACCATATTATTAAACATGTCAGAAAATAATGGGCACAAGATCTTGAGGATCAAGTCTCTCAAGCAATACAAAACAAGCCTCCAATAAGAAAATATGCTAATACATGAAAAACACTGTTATATAAATGCCATGAGCCATGAAAACCCAATTTTAGGGCATAAAATGCTACAAGAAATATATAAAAATGTAGATATGTTGTTATATAGCTCACAAGGTGTTGGGGATAGAGATCTAAGCTCCCAAACACATATCCAAGACAACCCAGAAAGGGTTTTCAGAAATACCCAAAATACCAAAATGCCGGAATGTAGCCCTAGGGCTGAATATCAGCTGCAACTGAATAATTGGATGGATGTTTCTGAAACTGATATCTAAATGAATAGATCTCCTATAATAGATCCTTTCAATGAAAGGTTGATCCCTTCACTGAAAAGCAAACACCCCAAATGAGGCACTGAAACCCTCATTGTAAATACTCAATAAAATAACGTAGTCCTTGAGGGAAACTGCGATGTAGGAGGTGGAAATAGGTTGGTATGGTGCCAAAATATGAAATAAAACTCATGGACCTTCCTTTCTAGCATCCAAATGGAAAGGATGCTTCCTCCATTGAAAACTAGCTCAGAAATTGGGCCTATCAATCCTCCACTGCAACACCCTGCAACACAACACAACTCTAAATAGAAACTGTGCTGTAGCTGAAGACTGAATCTTGGCTTGATGACTGGACATGGAATATGAAGCTCAATAATAGCTCTCCTGAGTAGGAACTCAAATTCCCCCGAGGATGAGTGTGGGATTCCCACTCGGGAACACCCTTGTACTAAACAGTACAAGATACCCTGCTAAATAGTAAAAACATGCATAGAAATGTAACCTCACAATTTCCAAATCTAAAAAGATCAAATCAATAATCATCTAACATATTTTCTATGGCTCCCTTGCCCTTCCTTATATGCATTGTGAGCCTTCTCACCTTGGGTCCCAATCATTAAAGACACTACACTCATGGAGACTTTCTCCCATTAACATTGCGTTGTCTCCCATTAATGATCCACTCTCTCCATACCAGCGTTGTTGATTTGGTCAACATTGACCTTGTCCACATGCTTTAGCCCCTGTTCACATGGAGGTGCTTTATCCAGCTATCAAGATGATCCCTTTTCAAATTGAGAGGGATTTTATTCCTACTAAAGAGATTTATGTCTCCATACCCACTTATTCATCTATCTAAATGAAAAAATAAAAAAATAATATTCCAATTAGCTGCATGCTAATTTTGGAATATTACAGCTGGCCCAGCTTGCCCATTACACCGATGTTGGTATGGGGTAGATGGCGTGGGGGCGATCTACCTTCTATATTTATTGAGGAGATCTTCGTGTTTCTTGTTTAATGTATGTATCATATCAATTAGAGGACAAACCCGCGAAATAGAAGCACAGTTCTGCTCATGGTGATTTCCCTGACACATTAGGAAAAATAGCCTAGATATGGGTTTCCCATCCTGCTCGCTTGACGACATGACTGGGTACCAGTGACGTAGCACTTCTAAGTCAGGGCAAGTGGCGACCACATGATTGGGCATTTTACACAACATACATGTTGGTATTCTCTGCAAAGGGCGGTTGGGGGTAACTAGGGGTTCCTCGATTGGTCGTTTTTCAGCTGACAGAAAGAGGATGGATATACTCATCACATATTCTGGAGTTTTAGAGATTTTCATAGATTCTGAGTCAAAACCATCTTCTTGGGAGAGGTGAACTATGGTTTATTGCATACAAGCCAGCGCTGCACGAAATCTATGGATGTAGTGACAATGGCATAAAGGATGATTTCCACTGCATATCTAACATGTATACTAGGTATCTGGTTCTGTGCGATATACTACATGAACTAGATACCATCGCTGGAACATTTACAGAGTTGGGAAATCGATGATGAAATGATCGCGCTCATCACAGAGTACACAATGTTTGATGGGGGGAGGGGGAATGCCTGGGAGTCTTTTCGGTGACTGTCGTTCCTCTTGGCGGTATAGGATGATGTGAGGTTCATCTCCAGATTACTAGGTGGAGGAATCCTCTTGATAGGATTGCTCGATGGCATGTAAGGCATCCCTATATCATGGGATCTCTAGGAAATGATTGGTATAGTTTCCATAATTGCTTCAGATAGCACATGTGTGATTTGTACGCAATGCTTTGCCTTGATTTTTCGTGGCAGGTACCTTTTTATGGGAACATGGTGCTGCGACATCTACCCCAGATATAAGGAGTGGTTTTAATTCATCCAGCTCTGGGCCCATGTGGGTAGGATGGCCTACTACATCGCATATGGCACAGCGTGGTGATTCTCATTGTGGGGTGGGATTCTCCAACTTCTTTGATCCAAAATCTTTTGTTTGAGATGTATAAAAGAATTGACATGTGAAAATTGTAGCCTTAAACAAGAAACTTTAAAGGCATAAGCGGAAAAAGAGAGAAGAAATTAACATCATGCATGAGGACACAAAGTTGATATCAGAGTTCATCCAAGAGGGACTACGTCTCCAGGCCCTACTCAAATAGTGGGGAGGCCCTGCTTTCATTAAATGGGAAAAATGAAAGTACAAGTATAAAATGAGGAATTACACCCTTATACTTACCCAATATGAAATTGACCAAAAATTTCAGACTCTGATGATGAAATGGGTAGCACCGTTGGATTTGTGGTGTCGAGTAGTGCAGAATCCATATAAAACTTGCCCCAATATAATAAAGTCAAAATATGGCCCCTCTAGAAAAATGGCTCAGATCATGGTTCTGCCCCCTCCTGCACACTTCTCAAGGTTCCACTACATCATTTTCCATGCCCACTCCTGTCTATCCCTGGGCGCACTACAAAATGATGGTTTAAGTAATGAAGGGTTGATGGATTCTTCAAGAATCCAGTTAGGCGGATTGGTTAAGGATCCAGCTGTTTGGGAGGAGGTAGGGTTGTCAAATCCTGACCCCTCCACTTAAAGACCGAAATATATTTTAAAATCCACATGCATTTTTTTTTTACCTTGCATTTATTTGATGTGATTGGGTGTTGGGCCCACATTGGGCGGCCCGCCCCATTATCTCTCCATCGTCAGTTCTTGTGGTGTCGAGAGTGGGTTGAAGCAGCGTGAGGGTAGAGTGGTGTGGTTACACCCCCACCCACCATGTATATATATATATATATATATACACACAAACACACAACCATTGCCACTTGTTAAGTGGGGACCACGGGGTGGCAGGGTTGACCACCCGCCCCCCAACCATATCACACTATTTAATTTTTTTTTCAGATTTGCATGGGGTGGCGGGGTTGGTGGCCCGACACCCTTATGATATATATATATATATATATATATATATATATATATATATATATATATATATATATATAATAACAAGGATTGGTTGTTTTGAAATTTCGGGATTTTTGACCGAAGGAGACGTTTTAACCATCCCACAAGTTCGCCCAGAAGCCGGCTAGGTTGGCCGGAATCCGGTGGCCGAATTTCTTCCAAATTTTTGCATCCTTAAGATGCCACATCACCAAGTCAACCCTCGAACTCTGACTGCTCCTAACTCCTTCATACAGACTTGGAATTGAGTGTCATCTGCGTCGTTGGAATCAGAATAACAATATCTATAACTTGAACTTGGTTCGAGAGACTTTTGAACACTTTTATTTTTGAGCCTTGTACTCAAGCCACTTGTACTTGTACCTGTTTAATCCACCTGGATCATTCCTCCCCACTAAATAGCTTTTTGACCCCAAAAGCCTCATCAATCAATAGGAAATTAAGGGAATTGCTCCCTCACTTTGTCCTTTTCAAGCCATTTAGCTTTACTTAGGTGCATCCCTTTGAAACCAACACAGAGATACTCCACATCTCCTTGTCGTGAAGTCCTCGTCCTTCGATCGAGAATGATGTCCTTGTAGAAATTTGAATAACTGATATGTTATCCACCGAGATTCTCCCGATCACACACTATTTTAGCTTCATGCATAATACAGAATCTCTTCTACCATTGATCATCACATGCGGAAATAAAATCAATTGCATGCACACATTAAAGCCATAAAATTCACACATATGAACACAATATTTCATGGGAAAGCTTAAAGCTGAAAACCCCCAACTATCTGTATATTATACATGTCATGGAGATCATGTAACAATCATAGTACAAAGCTCTTTGCAAGCTCTCATGCACTACCTCCAATTTCTACACACTATCAAGCTAGATCTAGCAAAACTCATGCTCCAACCTTTAGCCACTTGATAGCCAACCTCAATTGCGTTTTCAAGCTATGGGATGGCCTCTTTATATAGATAAACCACCCAGCCTGAACTGCACAATCCTCATGGGTTACTCCACCCATCTGTGTGTTGCAAATAGCAATAGTATAGTCACAACCGATAGTTAACCTGCTCTTTCACCTATTTCTGAACTGGTCTCCACTGAAACTGTCCATGCACTGAAGTTAACTGATGTATTCTTTAGTTGATTTATGAGTTTATAATTAGTGAATTAATTAATAATTAATTCACACCACTGTCACTAGTGTATCAATCAGTTAGGCTAGATACAACTAGCTCAACTATGTTTAACTGAGTTAAACTGAATACAACTCCACTAACTTCCTCAATCAACTCCACCAAACTCTGTCACATGAGTTCTAACTGAAGTCAACATGCAATAGCTTCACTTAGACCCTAGGAAAAGCGTAATTCCTTCTGTCAGCTACATGTGCCACATCCAGGCATCAAACTGAAGTGTTCCAAGAGAATAAGATAATGTTTATAGTCTAAATATTATTAAGAGCTAATAATATTTGACATATCTATTTTTAGACTGGCAATCTAAAAATAGATTCTGCCTAATATGTCTAAAAATAGAAGTACATCTATTTTTTTCCAACTTGACCAACCATCAATAAATAGCATCCTGCAACTCATAGAACATGATCCATATGTCTAAAAATAGACATAGTCTAAAAATAGACTTTTCCGACAAAATCACATGTGTGGTCCCCACCTAGTTTAGGTGATCACTTTCCAACTAGGATCAGGAAAGATGTTTCAGGAGGCCTCCTTCACTGTTTCTTGTTGCCATTTTCAACAAATTCTCAGAAAGTTCATCGAGATATTCTAGTGCAAAGTCATCCACTGTAGGATCTGATCCTACCTCCTCGATGTCCATAATCAATGGTGGTTCATAAAGATTCAGGTTTTTGACATTCACGACTGAGTACATCTGCATGTATACCGGCAAGTTGAGTTAGAAAGAATTATTCCCAATCTTCTCCAATATGGTAAAGGGACCATATTGGATTGGTCCCAATTTCTTGCCTTCCCCCTTCATTCGACCCTTGCTGATGTGGAACCACCCTTTTTCACCAACTTGAAATTGATGGTCGACTCGGTGCTTATCACGTTGGGCCTTATATTGGGCCTGAATCTTCTCCAACTGCTCTTGCACTACTTGGTGAGTTTTCTGTATCTGCTGGATGAACCGATGTGCTTTGTCCCTGTCATCACGTCCACTGGCATCTTCATCCTTTCCATAGATCATGTCGAAAGGGTCCTTTGGTAAGTAACCAAAGCATGTCTTAAAAGGTGAATGCTGCGTAGAGGAATGCACTGCTTGGTTGTAAGCGTGCTACACATATGTAAGGTGCTCATCCCACAACTTGGGATGTTTACTACACTAGCCCTACAATAAGTGTATCATGGTACGGTCAATGACCTCTGTCTGTCCGTCGGTTTGTGGATGGAATGTCGTGCTTCTCTTCAACTTGGTGTCCATCACATGCCACAAGCTGGTCCAAAAATATCCAAGGAAGCGAGAGTCTCGATCTGACACAATTGATGTGGGAAACCCAAAGTGGACCCAAACATACTGAAAGAAAATACAAGCAGTCTGCTCAGTAGTGATCTTATTTTTACAAGGCATCAATATGCACATTTTACTAAAGTGGTCGACGAAAACATACAAATAGTCGTGACCCTTTCTAGACATAGGAAAACCTCCTACAAAGTCTATTGACACACTTTCCCATGGATGACCTAGAAAAGGGAGTGGTGTGTAGAGCTTGAGTTTTCTATTAGAGGGCTTTGAAACATAACACATCACACATCCCTTTACAAAACGGGTTACAATGTTTTTCATATGGGGCCAAAAACAAAACCTTTGCAAATGACATAAGGTTTTTTCGACACCAAAGTGACCAGACACAAGAGAGGTATGCGCCTCTCAAATTACATGTACCCTTTCTACTGCGGGTATGCAAAATTTTCCAACTTGATACAATATCTTCCCCTACAAATGATAGCTATCCACCTGTGAACCATGAGTTATTTTTGCATAAATTTCTTTAAAGTCATCATCGTTAGCGTATTATTCAGCATAAATTTCAAAAGAAAATGACGCATTATGCAAAATAATAGAAGCAGTGATAGGAGGGCGAGAGAGCATATCTTCTACTTTGGTGCTAGTGCCCTTCATATACTTTATTACCAGATGAAATTGCTGTAGGAACCCCATTCACCTGAAATGATGAGACTATTGTATCTTGGTCTGTGACTGAAGGTATTGCAAGGGATGATGATCTGTATGGATGATGGTCTCCTTTCTAATCAGGTATTGTTTCCATTTTTTCACACTTTGGACCAAGGCATACAGTTCCTTGTTGTAAGTGGGGTAATTGATTACAACCTAGGAGAACTTCTTCGAATGGTAACATACCGGCTTCTTTTGCTACAAAAATACAACTCCCATGGCGTACCCATTGGAATCAGTTTCGATCTCAAAAGGTTGCTGGAGATTGGGTAAAGCTAGGATTGGTGCGGTGCTAATTTTCTCTTTCAGTGCTTTGAAGGCCTTCTGCTGCTTTCCTCCCCACTGAAAGGCTTGTTTGATACTTGTTAGAGCGTGTAATGGTGATGTAATAACAGAGAAGTTAGAAATGAGCCTCCTCCAATATTGTACTGCACCTAGAAAACTACAGACCTTTGTTGCATTGGTAGGCTTAGGCCAATTTACAATCACCTCAACTTTGGAGGGGTCTATGACCAAGGTAAATCAAATAGGTTTTCCCGAACTCACACTTTGAAAAATTTACATACAATTTTTCCCTCTTTAATACATCAAACACTTTCTTAACATGGCATACATGTTCATCCCAAGTCCTACTAAAGACAATAATATCATCTAAATACACAAGGACAAACTCATCAATGAAAGGCCTAAAAAGATCATTCATGACCCTCATGAATGTGGCTGGAGCGTTGCAAAGTCTGAATGGCATCACCATCCATTCGAACAACCCTTGTTTGGCCTTGAGGCGGTTTTCCACACATCCTGTTCTGCAATTCTGACCTGGTGATAACCACTACGCAAATCCAATTTGGTGAAATAGATAGAATTCTTTAATTGATCTAATAAATCATAAATGCGAGGGAGAGGGTATCGATTTTTCACCGTGATTTTATTTAGTGCCTGATAATCCATGCACATCCTCCATGTGCCATCTTTCTTGGGTACTAACACGATTAGTGAGCCACAAGGAGAAGTACTTGGTCGAATGACCCCTTGGTTCAACAATTCCTGTACCTTCTTTTTTATTTCCTCCATGTCGATAGATGACATCCTGTACATACTAATGTTTGGTAATGGAGCATCATGCTGCAAATGGATCTCATGTTGGATCTCTTATTTTGGAGGCAATCCTTTGGGTTCCTGAAACAACTCATCATAGTTAGAAATAACATCACATAATTCCTATTTATGAGCCAGATCACATCCTCAGAAAGCATCGAACATTTCTTCATCTCTTGCTCTCACAACCATGAGCAAACACCCCTTGCTGGAATTCACCAGTCTCTTCATATGTCCTGCACTTACAAGGTTAGAACTGACTTTGGTTTGATGAGCTCTTACAATGTATTCCACCCCATATTTTGTGATTTGGTATTTATTTTCATGGTGAAAGAAAATTTCTTTCCTGTCATAAAGATAGGGACTCCCTAACACAATGCCACAAATATCCAATGGTATTACATCCAGTTCTACTTCATCCACCATTTTAGAAGCAATTAAAAATTTTACCTTACACTGCTTGGTTACATTTATTTTTAATTTGTCATGTATCCTTCCAAGCAGATAAGGTTTCAGATGAGGCTTAACTTCTAAGCCTAAATTTTTAACCAAGGATTCTGAAATTAGAATTTCTTGAGAGCCTGAATCAAATAGAGTTTCTACTTTTGGATGATTTATAACAACTCTAATATGAAACAACTCAAATCTCTTTCATTCATAAGGAAGAGGCTCATGTGATGAACTAGTTCTTTCATGTGATTCAGAATTAACATGAAGAGAATGAGTACCTTTTGTGCTTGGTGTTGTGATCAATTCCTCATCGCCGGAGTTGGATCCAAGGTCTTGCTGCGTGGTTGCTACCATATTTTTCTTACCCTTTCCTCCAAATATCTCCGGCTTCTTTTTTGGGTACAACTTCCAAAAATGATAGTTTTCATGGCCTTCCATTTTGCAGTGAGTGCAATAAGGCTTTTCTTCTTCATCCTTCTTTGTTGATGCGGTCTTCCTTTCCTTTCCCTTTGAATTTTCCATTTGAAGGTTTCAAAGGTGGTTTCTTTGAATGATCGTCCTTATCATTTCTGCCCTTGTTCTCAAGATGAATGGCCTTTACACTGGCCGAGTCAATGGTAGAAGGTTCAAACATTAACAATGAATGTCTAACGTAACTATGTAATGAACCAATGTACTTAGTTACAAATTTAAGAGAATCTAATGAAATTCCCAAAATTAGTGCTTGTTTCCTAAATTCCTCGGTAAAGCTTTTCAAATTTTGTCCTTTACCTTGCCTTAGGTACTTCCACTCCATTAAGGCTTTCTTCTTGTACTATACAGGATAATATTGATCCTTAAGTGCAGCAATAAAATCTGACCAGGAGGAAAGAAAGTTACCCAAATTACTATTGCCTTGAAGTTTTCTCTCCCACCATATGAGAGTTGTGCCATTTAATCGAAGAGAAGCCAACTCGATCTTCACCTCATCCTCCACAATCTGATGGATTCTGTAATAGAGTTCAAGCTGCCTAATCTAATTGTTAAGCTTCTCGGCATTACTTTCACCATTATATACTGGTAGATCAAATTTAACATCTAACTTAAAGAAAGGTTTGTTAGATGCGTTTCCAGAATTTTTATTATGAGGGTGAGAAGAGGAGGAAGGATTTTCATTTCCTAAAGGAGGTGGGTCTCCTCCACCACCTCCATGTGCTAAAAATTCTCCTTCGGAAACATGCTCCCCTCATTTCTATAACTTCTCAAGTCTAGGGAACAATTTCTCAACCCGATCTGCCATGGTGTAAAAGGTCTTGTGGAAGTTGAGCTCGGCTTCATTTCATTCCTCTTCACTAATGTTCCTTCTCTGATGTGCACACTCTGCTTCGAGATCAAAAGCCTATAGCATCCCTTCGCCTCTTCGTAGCATGTTTCTTGTTAGCATACAAGCATGTAATTCACATCTACAAACACTTGCTCTGATACCACTTGATCCAAAATCTTTTGCTTGAGATGTATAAAAGAATTAACATGTGAAAATTGTAGCTTTAAACAAGAAACTTTAAAGGCATAAGTAGAAAAAGAGAGAAGAAATTAACATCATGCACGAGGACACAGAGTTTATATCGGAGTTCGTTCAGGAGGGACTACATCTCCGGGCCCTACCCAAATAGTGGGAAGGCCCTGCTTTCATTAAATGGCAAAAATGAAAGTACAAGTAAAAAATGAGGAATTACACCCTTATACCTGCCCAATCTGAAATTGGCCAAAAATTTCAGAACTTTGATGACGAAATGGGTAGCACCATTGGATTTGTGGCGTCGATTAGTGCAGAATCCATATAAAACTTGCCCCAATTTGTGTAATATTCCAAATTAGGAAAAACTCATGAATCATGCACTAAAAACGCATTTCCAGCAACATATGCAATAAAACAATGAAATAGACTCTTGGATCCCATAGATTAGTCATAAGAAACCTAAATCCAAGAATAGAGCTGAAACAAATCAAACTAGGTGGGTTAAATAGATCTCCCACACCTAGGATTGCCAAAAAGTGCTAAAACCCCAAGACTGCAAAATACCAGAGTTTCTACATAAGGGACTGCGTAGTCTAAGAGAGGTTTTACACTCAGAAAATAGGAGAACAACATATCTACTCATATATTAATCAAATATGCATTAAGAACTGAGATCTAGTCTCCTTATACAAAATACAAGATAACCCGGCAAGGGTTTCTTGTCAAACACTCTACATACAAAATGTGATATTCAGTAATTTATTGAATCACCACTACAAAAATGAAGCACATGAGTGTACACGGCTGGAAATATGTCTGATCTGATGTAGATCCCTCAAGGGCTTCCTCCCATGAAAGGATGAACCTCTCAATCACAAGGAACCACTGCAATGGAGCCACCAAACCATGCATTGAACACTGCCTCCAAAATAATGCATTCCCTAGCTGAAACAACACTGGGAATAGATGGGAAATGTGTGGTCTAATACCACAGATCTGAAATCAGCTCTGGAGCTCTCCAAACAGGCCCCTCAAGTGAAGGAAACCTTCCTCCAATGAGAAACTAGCTCAGAAACTGGGATTCCAATTCCTTCCACTGCTGCACCCAGCAACACTGCACAATCTCTGGCCAAAACTACGCTGATGAAGTTGGCTGAAGCTTGGCCTGGAAACTTGATGTGGAATGATGAATTAAAACTCTCCCATTGCAGCTTCTCAAAGGAAAGAGGTGGGATTCTCGCTCGGGAACACCTGGTGCTAAACAACACTGCTACTCTGCTAAACAACAAGAGGAAGAAAAAGTCTGAGCATACATGAAAAATAATATAAGACTTGGAGAATAATGCTACCATCCTCTTCCTTATATAAGATATGAGTTTTCTTGCCCTTGGCCCCACTCAATTAGGTCATCTCTATCCAAAGA
>JAXQQM020091098.1:0-38758 GCA_034641835.2 Pinus albicaulis | reverse complement strand
GAGTGATAACAGATACCATACATGAATTAGATCAGATTGAATTCCATAGAATCACCGCTGAAATGTTGTATTCAAAGCAAGTTAACAAAACCATGAGTGCTACCATGCTTCAAAAGACTGTATCTAATTTACAAACTTAAGTGAAATTAGATAAAGCATCTCTACATGCTAAGGATTTGAGGATCAAGTCCTTAGAATATTTGGTGATAGAAACTGGAGTGGATCCCTCCAATATTGAAGTTGTTAAAACACTCATAAGGCAAAAGAATGAAGATATTTTTGCCTTAAGAAAGCAACTTAAACTTCCACAGAGTGAACATCCACAGACAAAGGAAATTCTTGAACAACAAAAAGAAAAGGATGATACTATGCAGCTAGTACTAAAGATGACCGCCCAAATCAAAGAAATGGAGAATCAAATAGAAACTATGATGAAGGAAAATGAAACATTGAAAAGAGAAAATGAGGTCTCCATTCCTACAGTCATTCCAACTATCAGTACTGTTATTCCTTCTACACTGGCAGAGAATTTGGCACCTGAGTATTGGAAACTATAGTTTCAATAACATCCATAGATACCTCTGCCATTGGATCATCTACATCATAGGTACAACAAGGAACAGCTACAACATATATAGTTCAATCTATGGAAGAAATGTCACTGAAAAACAAAGAAATCATCACTTTGAAAAATACTAATCAAATTCTTGATTCTTCCTACAAGAATGCTTTAATAACTTCTAAAGGAAATGAACAGAGAGTAAAGGCCTTAGAAGAATAGGTGAAGACTTCGAAGAAAGAGGTAAGCTTCAGTGAGTAGGTATCATATATCAAAAATCACCTATGGGATAATATAATTCAAGCTATTCATTTACAGTGGCCCTCAATACAGATTATCTATGAGCAAAGAGATTTATTGCAAGAAACACTGGTATAAATTCAGAAAACTAAAGTAGAACTAGCAGATAAACCTTCACAAGCTGTAAGGCTTATTGGATTCTTGAACAACAAGAATAGTGTTGAATTAGAGGAAATAAAAATTCATGATAGGACTGAAACTATTCTGCAAATTAGGAAAGTCATAACCAAGAGAAATATCATGAATAGTTTAGAGGAGAAATGTGAAACCATGAACTTATCAATCATAAAGTTCCCTGCAAAATATACAACTTTACAAGAAGTAGGTCTTCCAGATATACATGGTTTCCATGAAAAATTAATGGTCCAGACTGATTATGACAAGAAAATCAGAGCTCATGCCAAGGAACAAGTCAGCAAGCCTTTACCACAAGGTTCCCCAAGTGGTTTTACAATATTTTGAAAATTTGTTCTTTTTACAGAATGAGATCAAACACATGTTTGCTATAAAACCAAACTTTGCAAAATACACTGATGCTGATTAGAGTTACAGGAAATTGAAAGGTATGAAAATACCCAATACTGAGTAATGGTAGGTATTTACTGACTGGTTATAATAGCATTGCAGATGTAGCACAACAAGTGCAGTCATAATTTCATTTTTACAGTTATCAAAGGGTATAATTTTGCAGTGAAAGTGTATTAGGTGAAAAAGTAGAGTCAAAGAGTATCCGGGAATAGAACAGTCAAAGCAATAGTTACTGTTGTAATTCTTCATTTTACAGCAGTAAAGTAATAAAAGTGGCAACGTGAAAGAGTATCAGAGGTGAAGCAGAGGTCAAAGGATGTAAATTGGAAAGATTGTCTTCCAAGCTATCTTCTAACAAGATATTGTTTCCAAGTGCCAGCAAGCACCTACAACAAAGCAACAAATCCATTTGGATGAGATAAATCAATCCTACTTTTTCTTGATAAGAGGATAGATTGCTAGTTTGTTGGGTTGTTGTCCCTCTTTTTTATGTAATAATATTTATTTTCTCCTAGAGATATTCATACATGTATCTTAGATATTTTGTAATAATTTTGTATAAATACTTCACTCTTTGAAGTATTTAGGGTGGAATAAAAATTTTCAAGACTACTATAGACATTTTTGTTTAACACATTGGGAGTTTGTGTGAGTTGATTTTTAAAGCAGCAGACTCGAACTAAGTCAAACAGACATCATAACTCAGGATTCTTGTGCTGATTAGAAAAGTCAAGTATTTTCCTGTTGTTAGTATGAATCCTTTGTCAAAGTGTACGAAAAAAGACCACTTTAGCTACGCATAACTAATAGCCCTAACATCAAAAGTGGCTGCCAATATCTTCATATCTGCAGTTAGTTGATCAAGGCAAGAGCTGCAAAAAACCAGATCTATGCATAGAAAGACATTAAGTAGTAAAAAGAAGGGTTTGCTCCATATATCCAATAGACAAGACAAGAACAATTTTTGAAAGAATTTTTGTATTCAGGGCACCTAGGAGGAAAAAAAGAAGGCGTATCCAATTCTCCTCAATGGGATGGGTTCTTGGAAGTCCTCAGCACTTCAGATCTAGAATCTCTCTCTCTTGTTGGTGTAGAAAACCCAGACAAAGATAGAACTCAAAGGAAGCTCACACAACAAATAATGTAGAATGTCACCAAGTGTATAGATCTAGAGTGATCTAATAGGCAACAAAGGTGAAGAATGGTAGGAAAAACCCTCCTATTTATAACAAAATATTGGGTCATTCTAGATCTTGGTGCATGATTAAAATAATGTTAACCAAATCCAGATCCACCTTTTATGGAATATTTTATTATATTTGTTGGAGGGAAAAAGTATTTGACTTGGGTCAAATCCCTTTATTTGTCAATAATAAATAAATAAATGATTTATTTATCTTTTTAAGGAAGTGGTTGAAGGATAATCAGATAAATAATGATTTATTTAATTATTTGTGGGTGATTTGGTCATATTAACAAGGAATATTATCTAAATAAGATTTAAATAATTATTCCTAGAAAATAATAAGATAAATAAAGGTTTATCTAATTAATTTCTTTGTTTTGGGTTAAACATGACTAGGAATAATAATTAAATTATGGTTTAATTAATTATTCCATGAGGAAAATCAAACAAAATAGGTTTGTTTAATATTTCTTTTTGGGGTTTCCTGTTTAGACCATAAACAACCTAATAAATGTGGTTTATTAAGTTATTTTACATAGTGAAGGCAATTTTACTTAGGGTAAAATTGGTCTTACATGGTGTACTTGGGTCCATCTAATGATAATAGGTTAGATGACCAAAAAATGGTGTAACAGATTGCCCCCCAGCGTGCGAGTGTCAAGAGCAAATCGTATGACCGAAGTACGTTGTAAGAACTCAATCACTAGACAACAAAAGGGAAGTCAGAGAGAGAAATGCAAGGTAGATAGTGTGCTGAAGAACTAGACCCTGAGGAGACGAGACTCGCAAGTGCAACAAGTCTCTTTTTATGAGAGGGTACCTGTGCTAAAGGCGGCGGGGGAGGCATACCTATGCCCGCCGAGACAAAGTACAAAAGAATAGTGTGTCCAGTAAACAAGGGACTGAACCATAAGGTACAACCGGCATAGACATGAGCCAGATAAGAATACAATGAGGAATCCCACATACATGTTGTGCCTGGGATAACAGCCAGGACTTATACAATAATATCTGAGTACATGAGATACAAATACAACCCCAAATGCCCCCTATACGCGGGGAAGGGCTCACAAAATCTGACTGATACATGCAAATCAAAGAGGCGCTGCAAGCGGCTGAGGCCGACATCATCAAATATATGGAGCTGCATCGAAGGCTGAAAGGAAGAGGTCATCCGGGCATGTGGGGGGCTACCTGCAGGGCCACCCCCTCATGAGGACTGAGACATCTCACACACACCTGGGAATCACCAAGAGCTGCTGCTGCATCACTGAACCATCAAGTATACGGATCTCGATCATGCTGAAAGGAGCTGGAGTGGAGAAACAATCAAGTCAAAGGGAAATGAGAGATCCCTTTCGGATTCGAAAATCAATGGCAGTGGATATGTGAATATGAAAACGACGGTGGTAATTTAAAACTGTGGAGTCGCCAGTTGTTAGTATGAATCTTTTGTCGAAGTGTACGAAAAAAGACTACTTTAGCTACGCATAACTTATAGCCCTAACATCAAATATGGCTGCCAATATCTTCAGATCTGCAGTTAGTTGATCAAGACAAGTGCTGCAAAAAACCAGATCTATGCAAAAAGAGACATTAAGCAGTAAAAATAAGGTTTTGCTCCATACATCCAATAGACAAGACAAGAACAATTTTTTGAAAGAATTTTTGTATTAAGGGCACCTGGGAGGAAAACAAGAAGGCGTATCCAATTCTCCTCAATGGGATGGTTTCTTGGAAGTCCTCAGCACTTCAAATCTAGAATCTCTCTCTCTTGTTGGTGTAGAAAACCCAGACAAAGATAGAACTCAAAGGGAGCTCACACAGCAAATAATGTAGAATGTGACCAAGTGTATAGATCCAAAGTGATCTAATAGGCAACAAAAGGTGAAGAATGGTAGGAAAACCCCTCCTATTTATAACAAAATATTGGGTCATTCTAGATCTTGGTGCATGATTAAAATAATGTTAACCAAATCTAGATCCACCTTTTATGGAATATTTTATTATATTTGTTGGAAGGAAAAAGTATTTGACTTGGGTCAAATCCCTTATTTGTTAATAATAAATAAATAAATGATTTATTTATCTTTTTAAGGAAGTGGTTGAAGGATAATTAAATAAATAATGATTTATTTAATTATTTGTGGGTGATTTGGTAATATTTAACAAGGAATATTATCTAAATAAGATTTAAATAATTATTCCTAGAAAATAATAAGATAAATAAAGGTTTATCTAATTAATTTCTTTGTTTTGGGTTTAACATGACTAGGAATAATAATTAAATTATGGTTTAATTAATTATTCCATGAGGAAAATCAAACAAAATAGGTTTGTTTAATATTTCCTTTTGGGGTTTTCTGTTTAGACCATAAACAACCTAATAAATGTGGTTTATTAAGTTATTTTACATAGTGAAGGCAATTTTACTTAGGGCAAAATTGGTATTACATGGTGTACTTGGGTCCATCTAATGATAATAGGTTAGATGACCAAAAAATGGTGTAATAGATTTCCCCCCAGCGTGCGAGTGTTAGGAGCAAATCGTATGACCGAAGTACGTTGTAAGAACTCAATCACCAGACATCAAGAGGGAAGTCAGAGAGAGAAATGTAAGGTAGACTAGTGTGCTGAAGAGCTAGACCCTGAGAATACGAGACTCGCAGGTGCAACACGTCTCTTTTTATGAGAGGGTACTTGTGCTAAAGGTGGCGGGGGAGGCATACCTATGCCCACCGAGACAAAGTACAAAAGAATAGTGTGTCGAGTAAAAAAGGGACCGAACCATAAAGTACAACCGGCATAGACATGAGCCAGATAAGAATACAATGAGGAATCCCACATACATGTTGTGCCTCGGATAACAGCCAGGACTTATACAATAATATCTGAGTACATGAGATACAAATACAACCCCAAATTCCCCCTATAAGCGGGGAAGGGCTCACAAAATCTGACTGATACATGCAAATCAAAGAGGTGCTCCAAGTGGCTAAGGCCGACATCATCAAATATATGGAGCTGCATCGAAGGCTGAAAGTAAGAGGTCATCCAGGCATGTGGGGGGCTACCTGCAGGGCCACCCCCTCATGAGGACTGAGACATCTCACACACACCCGGGAATCACCAAGAGCTGCTGCTGCATCACTGAACCATCAAGTATACGGATCTCGATCATGCTGAAAGGAGCTGGAGTGGAGAAAAAATCAAGTCAAAGGGAAATGAGAGATCCCTTTTCTGGATTCGAGGCACCGAACAAGAGTGGATATGCAGGAATATGAAAAAGGACAGCGGTCGTAATTTAAAACCCGTGTGGAGTCACCATTTGTTAGTATGAATCCTTTGTCGAAGTGTACGAAAAAAGACCACTTTAGCTACGCATAACTAATAGCCCTAACATCAAAAGTGGCTACCAATATCTTTAGATCTGCAGTTAGTTGATCAAGGCAAGAGCTGAAAAAAACCAGATCTATGCATAGAAAGACATTAAGCAGTAAAAAGAAGGGTTTTCTCCATATATCCAATAGACAAGACAAGAACAATTTTTGAAATAATTTTTGTATTAAGGGCACCTGAGAGGAAAACAAGAAGGCGTATCCAATTCTCCTCAATGGGATGGGTTCTTGGAAGTCCTCAGCACTTCAGATCTAGAATCTCTCTCTCTTGTTGGTGTAGAAAACCCAGACAAAGATAGAACTCAAAGGGAGCTCACACAAAAAATAATGTAGAAAAATGTGACCAAGTGTATAGATCCAGAGTGATCTAATAGGCAACAAAAGGTGAAGAATGGTAGGAAAAACCCTCCTATTTATAACAAAATACTGGGTCATTCTAGATCTTGGTGCATGATTAAAATAATGTTAACCAAATCTAGATCCACCTTTTATGGAATATTTTATTATATTTGTTGGAGGGAAAAGGTATTTGACTTGGGTCAAATCCCTTGATTTGTCAAAAATAAATAAATAAATGATTTATTTATCTTTTAAGGAAGTGGTTAGAAGATAATCAAATAAATAATGATTTATTTAATTATTTGTGGGTGATTTGGTCATATTTAACAAAGAATATTATCTAAATAAGATTTAAATAATTATTCCTAGAAAATAATAAGATAAATAAAGGTTTATCTAATTAATTTCTTTGTTTTGGGTTAAACATGACTAGGAATAATAATTAAATTATGGTTTAATTAATTATTCCATGAGGAAAATCAAACAAAATAGGTTTTTTTAATATTTCCTTTTGGGGTTTCCTGTTTAGACCATAAACAACCTAATAAATGTGGTTTATTAAGTTATTTTACATAGTGAAGGAAATTTTACTTAGGGTAAAATTGGTCTTACATGGTGTACTTGGGTCCATCTAATGATAATAGGTTAGATGACCAAAAAATGGTGTAACACCTGTTTTCACTATTTATCTTTCTAAGTTCCATACATACATTTACATTTTTTCTGTCTTAAATGATTGACTAGGAAATTTTATATAGGATTAGTGTCATAAGCTCCCTATTTTTTACTAGTTATTCATTGATATGTTTTCTGATGATATCCGGACTTAAGAATCCTTAACTGCTCTTAGTCCCTTTTGACCCCTTTTCTTCATCTTATTTTCTGTAACTTAAGGATCCTTCATTGCCCTTTTGTTCAGATCTTACCATTTCGTCAAAAAATCTTTTTCCAAACCCTTTGAAGGTCATCTACCTTGCCCTTAGTATATTTTCTCTTTTTACCTTATTTCCTAGCTCTTCTTGCCAAGAAATTTGACTCCATAGCCCAATGGTCTGGTAGATCCCTCTGTGGTTTACCTTGAAGTACCTTTTATTTCCACCAAACATTTAAACCAAACCAATTGTCCAAATATAACTAGCTTAAAATCTTATAACAAAAAACAAAGTTAAATCATAAGGAGAGATCCCTCTCCAGAATTTAGGAAGGCTAGATCCTGAATTCCAAATGTAGGTTCTTGGTTACCCCTAGTTTTCTTCAACTATAAATCCTCATCCCACAACCTGAGAACTACTAGGGGGATAATATCCCCAACAAAATTTCCAATCCCCGAGTTAAAAGTTTGGCTCAGTGAAGCCTATGACGAACGCAGGGATTTATTCTTGTCAGCACAGGGTAATAAAATTTTCTGCATATCTCTCGATCTCATAAAGGAGGCCCTCTGTTTCCCCCACAGTCAGAGTTATGTCGAGTTCACTGATTTATCACTCTCCCAATATTTTTTGAAGCTGCCATGGAAGCAGTAGAGTGAATTACTCAGTTTCATTTCATATTCTTGTCTTTCCTCTATCTCGCCTTCAGATATGGTTGCCTTGGCCACTTTCAGAGATAATTTCCAACCTATCCTTTCTTTCATTTCAGGGTTACTAGGTCTCAGGGAGGCCAAGAGGGTATCAAAGGATTGCATAGCTCTCCTCTAGATCATGTTTCAAAAGGGTGTTCCTTTGGATATCCGTACTTTCCTGGCCTCAGCCATTCAAACCCAGTTCCAAGAGCTACCCTCTTATGGGTCCTTCTGGTTCTTTTCATTAGTTTTTTATCTCTTCATGTTGTTAGCCCCATATGAAATTTTTGGCGAGCAAAAACGGGGCTAAAATGTTTTTGAGCCTTCAAGGAATGCATTTCCTCTGAAAACACATCATCCTTGAAGCCTCCTGTGCCTTTTCCCTTTGACAGATCCGCACTGCCACTCCCAGTTTAAAGGCCTCTCTGCTGTGAAAGAGAATTCCCAAAAGTCCTCCATTTCTCCTTTCATCTCAGCCCTATTAAACCTCGGTCATCATCACCTTTTCCCCTTTCTATTTCCCCTTAAACCTTTCAAATATCCTTTGTTCGGTTTGATATCCCCTTATTCTATCTATCGATTCTCTATTTTAGCCCTAAAACCATCTTTTTGGCTAAAAAACCAATTTTTCCTTATGCTGGTTTAGCCCCTTTTCGGCTAGCCCCTTACCCACTTCCCTATATGCCCCTAGTGCTAAAGCCAAGTGTAAAGGCCTAGGTGCTAATCGCAATCGCAAATCTTAAACTATGCCGCCCACTGCCCCCCCCCCCCCGATTGCGATCCTCCGATTATAATCTCCACCGTCGATTCCCCTTTAATCTAACGGTCATCACATGCCCCATCATGCCCACTTCTCCTTTTTGTCACTCCCCCGATTAGTAGCCCACCATCGATTCACGTCTAATCCGATGGCTCTCGTACCTTCGCCCAATTGAAATCACAATTTCTAAATGGTGGCACCCTCTGCCCTGTGTGATTTTGATCCTCCAACACAATCTCCACCGTCGATCTCTCATAGATTCGACAGTCCAAAGCCAATCGCTCCATCACCTATTGGGCTTAGGTCCTCCCCCCATCGCTCCAACTCCGATTCAATCTCAGCCCTCTGTCTCAACTTGATCGACGGCCTGTGCACTTCCTTCCACCACACCTCCATTTCACCGCATTTTCACCTATTTTCCCTACAGCCATTGTCTTCACAGCTGCACCACCCTTCTTCCAGGCCTCACATCATCTCTTTCACCACCCCTGGGTTTTATGATTGGTTTTTTCTATTGTGAAGGGCAGTACAAGGTGGTAAATTCATGCCATCATAGTCACTGTGAATAAAAAACACAGAGAGGCCATTACAGCAGTGGCTCAGTAAAGAAACAGAGACAGATTAAGCGGATTAAAGCCAGTTAATTGAAAATCCAACACCTAATCTCGTGATAAAAGGGATTAAGGCGCAATCTGAAGATTTGAAGAGCACAAGAAACGAGCCATATCTGCTCTCAACATCAGCAGGACATTTTCTCAGGATAGTACGCCCTCCGAATAGGAGTCTCCATACCTTCCCGAGTTCCCAAAGGCCATGTCACTGACAGAAAGCTTTCAACAACTGTTAGGACAACAACAATGGAGGTATGAAATCTCAGCAGGCCTTCAGTTTCCTTACTTTCTTTAGAAGACAAAAAAGAGAGCTTTAAAGCCAGAAGGAAACTTCAAAGAAATATCAGAGGTCAAATCTGACCTGACAAATACTCTAGACCAGACCACCAAGTACAGCGCAGAGCTATTAAGCGGAGTGCCGTGAAATGCCTCCCCCACTCTTCTTAATAAATCAATTTAATGTGTATCACCTACTCTTGCTATCTCTCTCTCCTATAAATAATCCCAAAGAACACATTGTAAAGGGTTGGTTGGGATTGCGTTATTGCGGTTGTAGTTGTAGGGATTCATTTTTGACTGTTAGAAACAGTTTTGGGAGAGAGTAGCAGAGTAGTTTTTAATGTAGTAGGTTGGGAGGAGAAATTTAGGACTGTAATCAGCCATTGAGCTCATTGTATGTGACTGGTTTTGCATCAATTAATCAAGCATTTTTCACAGGATCCTGGTCTATTACTATGGGTGATGTTTTTCTCTCTGCATCGTTTATTTACATTTTTCATGTTGTTCATTGGTCTTCTAGTATGCATCAAAAATATAGCATAGGATTTACCCTCGCATGGTACCCTATGTTTCTATTCTCCCTAGCTTCAATGTTTTCCGTCGATTGTGAATCTAAGAGCAAACACTTGTGATTTAACTAGTGTAGCAGTTGGTATACGCTGCTAGCTAATGTGTGAATTTGGGTTTGTTGCTTGGATGTCATAGCGAGTGTCAAAGCAGGGAAGGTTTAAATTCCTTCTTCGATCTATAGACTCTAGCCTTGTGTCAAACCTTATCCCAGTTCTCCCTTAGAGTATGCTAAAGCAGGCCTGGAGTTAAATGATCTCTGGTCTGATCTATAAGCTACCCCTTTGTCCCTCCTTTGAGAGTTTCCTTTGAGTATATCAAATCAGGCCTGGAGTTAAATGACCTCTGACCTGATCTCCAGACAAAAACTGGGTGGCTCTCCTTCTTTCACTTTCAATCCTTAATGTCCCATTCCACCACCTATCTAAGAATATCCCTTAGTATAGATGACTTTCCCTCTGGAAGCCATGCTTATTTGCATGCAAGTAATCCCCTTTCATGACTCCAAAGCCCAATGGATGACACTTTCTTGACCCATCCTCTTTTGTTGAAACCTATTGTTGCTCTACTCTTGTTCTTCCGTTACTTTCTCATTTTATGATCCTATGACTCAACCCAACAACCGACCAACCAAACCATTTTAAACCCATTTGTGCTTCATACCTAGCCTAACATCTCAATTTGAGCTTCAAAGATCTATCATTCTTTGTTTTATGGAGAGATCCCTCTCTAGGTCTGGGAGGGCTAGATCCTAGGACCCCAAAGTGGTTCTGATGTTGTCTCATCTTTTGGTTTTGTCAATCTGGCCAAAACATGGGAACTCCAACATAATGGCGACTCCGTTGGGGAACGAAACCACTTTGCCTTTAGATTGGTTTTGATTGTTGATGGTGGACAACAATATGTTTCTAATGTACGAATTCATCCACTTGGCGACTCCACACTCCCTATAATCCAAATACCTAATGACTCCACTGGTGGAGGACTCTGAACTGGTTGAGAAGATGCAGTGACCTTCTTTGCAGAAACATGGATCCAAACATGGACATGAATGCAAAGCTTGATGCTTTGGTAGATCAAGTAAATGGAATAGTAGTCATGTTTGGTAAAGTGCTGGAAATGTATATGGCTAACCTGAATGCAAATAATGATTATTCAGAGCAACCCATGTATTTTCCTGAGCAAGGGCCAACTCCAGACCTAGACGATGAGCAAGAAATATATGATGATCTTGGCCTCGAGTTTGCTCTTGCTCAAAAAAATCCTCAAGATGAGGCTCACGAAGATATCCCACCTCAGGACCAGTTCGTACAAGAAGAGATGGACCGGTAGTCCACTCCTAAAAGCTTCTATAGGACAGACACTCCTGCTCATTCATCTATGGAGTTTGACGATGCAGATCAGAAAACTCCCCTGCAGAGATGAATGAAGAGAGAGTTGTTGAACATCGAGAATGGTTGACATGGTCCAGTCAGCCTGTTTATGACACTGATGGAGAAAGCTACGAAATTTTAGTAGTAGATAAAGGTTCTTTGAGTCTTCATTATGTTTTTCCTCAGAACATCAGTGATGGTTTCCATGAGATTGGAAGTCGGCAGCCTCTCATTTCAGGAGATGAAGGGGAAAGAAAAGAGGACTCAGCAACAATATACGATGATTCCTCCAGTTCAAAAGATGAAGGAGACACTCTACTCCAAGAGAGTCTTCTTCTCCATCCAGTGGAAGAAGAAGAGATCCTGGTTGAAGTAGGCCTATCAAATATTCATAACCAGGTATCTTTTCATGATCCTTATGTTCATTTCCTGCAAACATTTGAAGAAGGGTCAAAGGTCTTGATGAGCAGCTTGTTGCAGACAGAAAGAAAAATTTTTAAAGCTGCTATTGAGGAACAAAAAAATTGGGAGCAGCCCTACCTATCCAGCCTGCTCAAGGAGCTGAGCAGAAAAGGCCAGTCATGGGATCACTTAATGGACTGGTTGCATTGGAAGACAATGTTTGTAAGCTAGAGTTTTAAATATGTTAAGTTAGAGTAGGGTAGGTAGGAAAAGCTTAATAAAGCTCAGTCTATGAGCATTTAGTTTGTTGTTTTAATTTATGCAAAGTTTTCAGTCCATGAGCAGTTTTGTCCTTTATGCCTTTGTCCACCAGCAAGCCAGACAGTCTAATCCTAGCTTGACTTTTTTTCAATTTCTGTCTTAAAATGTAGAGAGGAAATCCGCTAGACAGTTTAATCCTAAACGATACTAGTTTAGGTAGATAAACTATGAGGCCAATAGTCTAATCTGGTCTCATGGAGTATAAGGGTAGAATTAGAATAGGTTTCTTTTCTTGTTTATAAGATATTGATGATGTAAGGGTATGCAAGTCCGAATGCACCCATAAGAAAAATGATTAGGATTTAGTCTGGGTAGGATAGTTGTTTGAAAATTGTTGCTGCTAATATGTGTCTCCAGGGTTTGTGGTAGCTGATCCATGAAATAAATGGATGTGTCAAGTATTAGGCATCTGGCCTACACCAAAGATCATCCTCTAAATTCTTGACCCCTTCAAGAAGAAGCCATCCCCATGTGGAGCCACTGTTAGCCCCCTATGAAATTTTTGGCGAGCAAACATGGGGCTAAAATGTTTTTGAGCCTTCAAGGAATGCATTTCCTCTAAAAACACATCATCCTTGAAGCCTCCTGTGCATTTTCCCTTTGACAGATCCGCACTGCCACTCCTAGTTTAAAGGCCTCTCTGCTGTGAAAGAGAATGCCCAAAAGGCCTCCATTTCTCCTTTCATCTTAGCCCTATTAAACCTTGGTCATAATCACCTTTCCCCCTTTCTATTTCCCCTTAAACCTTTTAAATATTATTTGTTCAGTTTGATATACCCTTATTCTATCTACCGATTCTCTATTTTAGCCCTAAAACCCTCTTTTTAGCTAAAAACCCCATTTTTACTTATGTTGGTTTAGCCCCTTTTCGGCCATCCCCTTACCCACTTCCCCATATGCCCCTAGTGCTAAAATGAAGCGCAAAGTCCTGGGCGCTAATCGCAATCGCAAATCTTAAACTATGCCGCCGACTCCCCCCCCGATTGCGATCCCCCGACTATAATCTCCACCGTCGATTCCCCTTTAATCTAACGGTCATTGCACACCCCATCGTACCCACTTCTCCTTTTTTTCACTCCCCCGATTAGTATCCCACCATCGATTCACGTCTAATCTGATGGCTCTCGCATCTTCGCCCAATCGCAATTTCTAAACGATGCCACCCTCTGCCCTGTGCGATTGTGATCCTTCGACGCAATCTCCACCATTGAACTCTCATAGATATTGCGGTCAAAATCTAATTGCTCCATCGAATATTGGGCTTAGGCCCTCCTGCCATCGCTCCTCCTCCGATTCAGTCTCAGCCGTCCGTCTCAACTTGATCGATGGCCCACGCACTTCCTTCCAGCACACCTCCATTTCACCGCATTTTCACCTGTTTTCCCTACAGCCACTGTCTTCACAGCTACTCCACCCTTCTTCCAGGCCTCACAGCATCTCTTTCGCCACACCTGGGTTTTATGATTGGTTTTTTCTATTGTGCAGGGCAGTACAGGGTGGTAAATTCACGCCATCACAGTCACTGTGAATCGGAAACATAGAGAGGCCATTACAGTAGTGGCTCAGTAAAGAAATAGAGATGGATTAAGTGGATTAAAGCCAGTTAATTGAACATCCAACACCTAATCTCATGATCAAAGGGATTAAGGTGCAATCCGAATATTTGAAGAGCATAAGAAGCGAGCCATATCTGCTCTCAGTATCAGTAGGACATTTTCTTAGGATAGTACGCCCTCCGAACAGGAGTCTCCATGCCTTCCTGAGTTCCCAAAGGCCATCTCACTGACATAAAGCTTCCAAAAACTGTCAGGACAACAAAGATGGAGGTATGAAATCCTAGCAGTCCTTCAGTCACCTTACTTGCTTCAGAAGAAAAAATAGAGAGCTTTACAGCCAGAAGGAAACTTCAAAGAAATATCAGAGGTAAAATCCAACCTGAGAAAGACTCCAAACCATACCACCAAGTATAGCACAGAGCTATTAAGTGGAGTCGCGTGAAATTCCTCCCCCACTCTTCTTAATAAATCGATTTAATGTGTATCACCTACTCTTTCTATCTATCTCTCCTATAAATAATCCCAAAGAACACATTGTAAAGGGTTGGTTGGGATTGCGTTATTGCGGTTGTAGTTGTAGGGATTCATTTTTTACTGTTAGAAACAGTTTTGGGAGAGAGTAGCAGAGTAGTTTGTAATGTAGTAGGTTGGGAGGAGAAAGTTAGGACTGTAATCATCCATTGAGCTCATTGTATGTGACTGGTTCTGCATCTATTAATCAAGCGTTTTTCACAGGATCCTTGTCTATTACTACGGGTGATGTTTTTCTCTCTGCATCATTTATTTACATTTTTCATGTTGTTCATTGGTCTTCTGGTATGCATCATAAGTCTAGCATAGGATTTACCCTCGCATGGTACCCTATGTTTCTTCTCTCCCTAGCTTCAATGTTTTCCGTTGATTGTGAATCTGAGAACAATGCTTGTGATTTAACGAGTGTAGCAGCTGGTATACGCTGCTAGCTGATGTGTGAATTCAGGTTTGTTGCTTGGATGTCCTAGCTGGTGTCAAAGCAAGGAAGGTTTAAAGTCCTTCTCTGATCTATAGACTCTAGACTTGTGTCAAACCTTATCCCAGTTTTCCCTTGGAGTACGCTAAAGCAGTCCTGGAGTTAAATGATCTCTGGTCTGATCTATAAGCTGCCCCTTTGGCCCTCCTTTGAGAGTTGCCTTTGAGTATGTCAAAGCAAGCCTGGAGTTAAATGACCTCTGACCTGATCTCTAGACAGAAACTGGGTGGCTCTCCTTCTTTCACTTTCAATCCTTAATGTCCTATTCCACCACCTGTCTAAGAAGATCCCTTAGTATATATGACTTTCCCTCTGCAAGCCATCCTTAGTTGCGTGCAAGTAATCCCCTTTCATGACTCCATAGCCCAATGTATGACACTTTCTTGACCCATCCTCTTTTGTCAAAACCTCTTGTTGCTCTGCTCCTGTTATTCCTTTACTTTCTTAGTTTATGATCCTATGACTCAACCCAACAACCGACCAACCAAACCATTTTAAACCCCTTTGTGCTTCATACCTAGCCTAACATCTCAATTTGAGCTTCAAAGATCTATCATTCTTTTTTTTATGGAGAGATCCCTCTCTGAGTCTGAGAGGGCTAGATCCTAGGACCCCAAAGTGGTTCTGATGTTGTCTCATCTTTTGGTCTTGCCAATCTGGCCAAAACATGGGAACTCCAACACCTGTATGAGCATGTTAACATGTTTGAGACTCTAGGCCTTGAAAATATTTCGAGGGCGAACTCCCAACCCAAAATTGTTTTTGAATGGAATGTCTCTATGCGTCAATAGCCCAACAGGTGGCATTACACGAAGTTCTTGAATGAATTAATGTCCATAGCCTACACCATCATACATGACAACCCTCTGCCTAGGATCTTTCCTGAGCAGAAGGACTAGCTGTAGTTAGATGATGAAGATAGTACAGGGGACTGGTACCTGTTTGAAGACTATAGTGAGATCAGATTCTATGGTGCAGATGTGCCCCCATACCGCCTGCCATCATTTCCTACTATGCGGATATTTTCCCTTGATTACATCTATCAAAACCTAAAGGCCAACCAATTCCACTTCATCCTCGCGAATAAAGGATACATTCTCAAGCTCCCTACCTCTGTCAGCCCCTTCACCATAAATTCAAGGCATGCCCTCTCCACAGTGGAAACACTACTTCAAGGGATGGATCTGATACAAGGAAAATCTTGGCCCTATGACCCGAAAGGGATCCTTTCCAATAGGACAAGGAAGATAAATTCAACTACTTATGTACATGAGTCTAGGCCCTTCATTGAGTGGAGAGCTAACCTTGATACATGGCCTTTGGCTTCATATATGGGGGCCAAATATTCAGCTGCAGAAGGAAGGCGAGACACCACTTCCACAGGAAGAGAGAGAAAAGGGCAGGATGATGAGGCATATGTTTTAGGAGGACAAGAAGACATGTACATGGGCGAGGGATCTCACCCCCCCAAGAAATAGAAAAATGATGAAGTGGAGATTGTATGGAAAGAACTCCCACTAGAGGAGTTGGTCCGATACAGGGAGCCAGACAAAAGTAAGGGTGGTTTCATAGTTACTTATGACGGTGCTTCCTCGTCAGAGTGCTATCAACTATCACAGGCCATTTCGGTTAACAGAGCTAAAGTGAGGGAAGAAATCGGCAACAAAAACATAATTACGCGAGAGAAATTGCAGGTGGAATTGGTTGGATTCGTGAACAAGTACCATACTTGGCTCACCACTAAGCTAGATATGGACAAAGAGCAGCTGATAATAACCATCACCAAGGTAGTGTTAGAGCCTACAGCTGAAGGTACTAGATATCGAGCCTTGGAATTTGCTTTGAATCTGACTAACATCCCTATAATAGAAAAGCTTCATCTACACTAATGTATCGGGGATATGTTGAGAGATGAAATATTAAACCTCACACTTTCTCTGAGGAAGCTCGAAGAGAAGTACAATGCAGTGTTGGAAAATCAGAGGAAATAAAGAGCTAGCACCAGAGCTATAAACAACAATATGAAAAATCTCAGGAGGTTTGTAAGGGAAAAGGGGGGTGACAAGGGTGTGGTTCAGAAGAAGCTCCTCTTTGATCTGGAGGCAGAGAAATCTGAATTGAAGAAAAGGCTAAACATCCCCTGTGGAGAGCATGTGCAAATGGATGATATGGTCCAGATGGAAAGAGAGAAATTAGATCTACCTGATTCATTAATTAAATAACGAGAGGGGAACTCCAAGATGATTGCGGAGATGTTCGGTTTAAGGCAGAGGTTGGCTGATTTTCAAGGAAAATGGGAAAAACATGTATGTGTGACTCCAACCTCGAAGGAGCCTAGCACTACTCTAGAGCAGCTAACTAAAGCCTTGTCAAACTTGCAGGTTTCAGAAAATGAAGCCAGGACAGCTCACCTCAGGATACGAGAACTGGAAGCTAAGTTGGTGACAAATGATAAGGTGGTAATGGCCTTGCAAGACGAGACCGAGAAAACCAAAAGAGAAAAGCTAATACAGGAAAAGACCATCAAAGAATTGAACACTCGGATGAAGGGAAATGTGACCCTCCTGGAAGCTAGGTGGCTCATCTGGATAGACATCATAATGGAGGTGAGAAAACACTGGAAATTTCTTAATCTGATGGATGATAAGAAGATCATTGTTTATTTTTTAAAATTAAATTTACAATAGGGACAAGAGGAAGTAGCATCCAAGGTGGAAATGGCCAAAAGGTATATCAACTACCTGAATGGATTGGACCTTGAAGAGCTTCTCACTCAGGTAATCAAAGGTCGTTTTAGAGGAGTGATGGAAGTCAGGAGAGTAATTGAAAGGGAGATTTCACATGAAAACGCACTGAGTGATATAGAATAGGTGGCTAGGGGGGTTGAACAGTTTGATCATGAGTGGGATGAGCTGGTAAAGGTAGGTCTTCCATCATGTTGGGAACCTGAAGTGTCTGCGTTTATAAGGCTAATGGACTATGAATAGAAACTGACAGCCATCATGAACCAGACTGATTTACCTTTGGAGAAAACTACTTGCCTAAAGGTGGAAACAATAATTTCCACCCTAAGAAAGGACTTCTCTCTTCTCTACCAAATTAAATAGTGCTTGGTCATCCAAGAAGACTACACTGAGCTAACAGATATTCAGGCCTTGGTGGAGAATTTTTTCACTATGCCATTACCAGGAGAGAGTATATGGCAGAAATGCAGTGAATATATCAACACTCTGACCTCCACATCTTCTCTCCAGCCGCAACCTCCTCCCATTCACAAAACTGGTCCATTCGTGTCATCAACACTTCCTAGTAAATCGGCAGCAAGCACTCCTCTTCATCCCAAAAAATGACACTCATATTCTGGCCCAGGTGGCGACTTTACTTTTTATTTCTTTAATGTCGTAAAAACAGGTGAAATATTTATTTCACCCTCTGCATTTTTATTTTCCTTTTTATGGTTATGATTTCGGTTAAATGCCTTCGTTAAGGCCACTACGTAGATGATGAGAGGCCTTATTCCTAATCATCATTTTTTGTTTTTGATGGAGAACCCAAACAGAAAGATGCTTTGAAGGGGAATATTTTTTCTAAGGAGTATATTTTCGGAAGGCTCAGCAAAAAGCTATAAGAAATGAAATCTAAAGCTGAGAAAGGGTTCCATATTTTTCAGAGAAAAATTGCTAGTTGTGAATTTTCCGTTTTGTAAAGTTTTGAGATACATTTACTGTGTATGTTGGAAGAGCCCATTAGGTAATAGAAGTGAGGTTGTTCTCTTGTGCAATGGATTCCAAATGAGATGAGTTACAGTCTGTATTTTCTCAGTTGTGTTTTAATATAAATATTCATTTGTATTTCCATCACTTTTCCTGTATCGAAAGCTTTCGGAATGCAAGTGTTGATTATTTAGATATGAATTTATCATAAAGGGTACTTATATATAATTGTCTGCTACACTTTAAATACGGCTTGAGGCATGATATTTAGTTCATGTTATATTTAAATTACCGTCTTTCCTCTGATGTTAGTTGGGTGGATTCTTATGCTAGTGTAAGCCTACCTCAAGCTAGCATTTCCTTTCATGTTCTGCCATTGTTTCCACATTAATTTATCTCGGTAACTGTTACTAGTCTCATGCTTGACCCTTTTCAGAGTAGTTGGCTTTATGTCTACTTCTAATGCTCACTTATAGACCCTTATGTTATATCATTGGAACTCATTATTATCCATTTTCTGTCTCTGATATCTTGGTCCCAAACCAGAAAAATTCAATTTCCTTTCATGTCAAGAGGTCATATATTGTTAGCTATAATATAGCCCTTCCGAAACCTCTTGTCTTAAGATTTCCTAGGCACTCTTCTTTGACAACTCGAGGCTGTCCCTAGTAGCTACAACATCTTTTTGGCGCCATTTCCAGGGAACAAATTTGAAGATCTTGTCCCTGGGATACGACAACACCACATTCGCCCTTCAAAAGCAGGTGAGCATGAAGGGTTGAGAGTTGTAGATTTCTCACCTTGGAAACTCCACTCTCTTTTAAAGTTAAAATCCATTTGTAGTCCTGGCTTATCATAAGCCCCACCTATGTTCAGATACCTCTCAGTTAAGAACCCATTTTGTGTCTGGCCCAAAGAAAATTTTATTTAAAAGAATCTAGAAGGAAAAGTAGCCAGCAACACTGATATACCTAGGTTATCCTTAGAAGACTCTCCATCATCCTCTCAACAAGCTCAAGTTCAGGGCCCTGGTTCCACTGCTAGAGTACTTGAATGCCCACCAGATAACCCTTTCCTTGAACATTTGGAAATAAAGGACGAAGCATAGTTAATAAAAACTTCTAGATCCTTCTTTCACCCCACTTCGAAAGCCGAAGAAATAAAGAAAGTGACTATCCCTCAAATTTCGCTAACTCAAGCCAATTCACAAACCACCTTTCAACACATTCCCATCGCCATTCATCAAAATCCCCCTCTAGCTCCACCACCTCTTATGGTAGTCCCTGGCTTCATGTTAAATAAACATACCACTCTGGCATTGCCACAGATTCTAACTGACATGCCCCAAGACTACATGAAGCTCTTACCTCGCTTTACTGTGGAAGACAGTAGCACTGCTCAAAATCATCTGGAAGATTTCTGCACCTTCACAAAGAATTTCAATGTGGAACATCTGGACGTAGCACTAATATTGTTCCTTCAATCTCTAGATGGGGAAGCTCGGAAGTGGTTCAAGACTCTTGGAGACCGATCCATCACTAATTGGGAGGAGATGGAAAATTCTTTCACTTGGAAGTGGGGAGAGAAAAGGGACCATGGTTATTGTCTCACAAAATTCAACGCATTAAAGAAAATACATAATGAAGACGTGTCTGAACTTATAAAGAGATTTAACAAGCTATAATCCAACCTGCCAGTTGATATGAAGCCTCCTCAGACAGCTACCAAGGTAGTCTTTATAGGAGCTTTTGAAACTAAGTTCAGTTTCACTCTAAGAGAAAGGAAGTTTGCTTCTCTATATCAATCTCAAACCAATGCATTAGAGGTAGAAACCAACTTTGCTTCTACAGGGAAATCGAAGGGAAGGCTGGACCATGATTTTAGACGAAGGGGAAAAGAGGAAGCTTCTTCTTCTAACCAAGAAAGAGAGGTGGAAGAATATAAGATTGAGGAAATGAACAATATGATTAAGAATATTTCAAATAAACTGGTGAAATTAGATCTTGAAGCAAAAAATGCATCATCCCATCCCTCCCCGATTGCTCCTAATAGGGGTTATAACCCATAGTACCGGAAGCCACCCCTACAGATATTGCAAAAGGACAAAAAGGAGAAGCAAGACCACATACAACCCCCTCTGTATTTGGAAGGGCAGACGGAGGGCCCTACTGAAGATGCTCTCGATGGAAAAGATGATCAATACCTTGCTTATTTGGATGGGGAAGAGGTAGATCTTTCTCTACAGGAGGAAGAAGAGGAAGATAAAGTGAACTCAATTGAAGATCCTGACATTGATGATTATTGCAGACATTTCGTGGACTTCATCCAAGGCCAATTCCACAAGAAATATGATCTTCGATCTTCTAGGAAAATGACTCGTACTCAAGATCAAGACGAAGAGTCACCTCCTAAGGAGCCAGTCTCTCAAAAGGTGGATAAAAAAGGTAAGAAGCATGTTGAGGAGCCCTTGCAGCAGAAATTTCCCTTCCCTTATTCATCTAAGTGAGTACTCGATCCCCTTGCAAGCCCTAAATATGATCCTGCGATGCGAAACCTCAAGTCCTTCTCAAAGAACCCAAGGAGACCATCATGGAAAAGTGTCCTGTTGTGTTTAATCTCCAAAAATAACTATAGTAAGTTAAGATCCCTATCCCTTTATTTGAGCTCTTGAAGCAACCCTCTTATAAAGCTTAGGTATCTCAGTTTATGCTTCCCCATGGTGTAACTCCTCCTCCCGATATTCTTAACCTTCAAGAGGAGAGGCCTATGGTAGTAATTGGCCCACATGTAGAAGAACTGGATTCATCAACCCCACCCTTTTATGTATCTCTGGTCATCCATGATTTTTTGTTGCACAATTGTATGTTAGACTCAGGAGCCTCACATAATCTGTTACCTCTTTCAGTCATGGAGCAACTAGGATTACAGATCACACGACCATATAAGGACCTTTATTCTTTCGACTCCAAAAGAGTAAAATGTCTAGGGATGATTAAGAACATAGTGGTGAACTTGGCTCAAATCCCAGCCAAGAGAGTTTTTATGGACATAATGGTCGCTGATATCCCAGCTCATTTTGGGATGCTTTTTTCTAGATCATGGGGAACTAAAATTGGCGGGTCAATCAAGCTCGAACTCACTTATGCGACCATCCCGGTGTTTAGTGGGCAAGAAAGGAGGTTCTATCGAGAATCTAGATTCGTAAAGATGGTGACCAGAGCCGATGGCTCAGTCAATTCTTCGGTATACAACAAGGAGGGATATTTATCTTTCCTATTGCTCGAAGAGTACCAAGATTTCTTGTAGGAACCATCATTCAATCTGTTGATATTGGAACACTCTACCAGTGGTGATGAAAGGGGAATGTGGAATTTGCACTTCGATGGAGCTAATTCAAGGAAAGGAGATGGAGTGGGGGTCCTCTTAATCTCCCCTACTGGAAAATTGGTCCCTTTCTCTTTTAAATTGGAGTATGAAGCCACTGATAACGTGGAAGAATATGAAGCACTACTTTTGGGGTTACAAACTACAAAAATATGAACATCCAGAGTCTCAAATTTTTTGTATATTTAGAGCTGGTAGTGAGACATATTAAGAATCAGTGCCAAGGAAAACACCCTTAAGAGCATACAGAAATTAAGTATGAGACCTAGTGGAGAACTTTTTCCTAGTGTTCAATATACAATTTATTTCAAGAGATGAGAATAGGATGGGTGATTACCTCGTTGTGGCAGCAAGTAATTTCCGTCCACCCTAGAATCCACTCTTGAGGTATGAAGTGGAAGTGCGTTATCGCCCCTCTATCCAAGATAATGTCAAACACTGGCAGGTGTTTGAAGATGAGGAGAAAATGAAGCGTTTCATGGAGACTATCGGAGATTTCTCTAACCTGGTCATTGATACAGGAGAAGAAGAAGAGACAAAAGTAGAACCTCAGAAAAAATGGCAAGAGACAGTGGCTGGGCACAGGGTGTTGCAACTGAAAGGAAATGTGATCCCCAGAGGTCTGGTACCTTTGGAAATATTATTCGATAAAAATGATGACCCTATCAACCCTAACAAATTGACTGAGGAAGCTCAAGTATAAGATGTAAATATTGGGACATAAGAGGATCCTAAAATTGTGAAATTTTCTAAAAGAGTTTTTGAAGAATACAGAGAAAAATACTTCAAATTGTTCCATTCCCACAGATATTCTTTCACTTGGTCATACCAAGATCTGAAAACATTTGACACCAATTTCATACACCATAAAATCCCACTGAAGGGATATGCCAAGCCACGTAAGAAAAAGTTGAGGCAAATCAACCCTTTGCTGCTCCCCTCCATAGAGGGAAATCAATAAGTTTCTAAAGGCTAAGATCATTGTGCCTCTGAGATATTCATAATGGGTGGCCAACCTGGTCCCGGTATGAAAGAAGAATGGGGATATAAGTTTATGTGTAGACTTTCGAAATCTAAACAGAGCATCCCTTAAAGATAATTATCCTCTCCCCAAGATGGATCACATATTGCAGAAGGTGGTGGGGTCCTCTCGAATGTCCATGATGGATGGATTCTCTGGATATAACCAAGTGGCAGTCCTCCCCGAAGATCAAAAGAAGACAGAATTTTCCACACCTTGGGGTATGTTCATGTATGCCCTGAATGCCTTTTGGCTTGATAAACGCGGGAGCCACTTTCCAGCGGGCGATGGACATTGCCTTTGTGGGAGAGAAAGACAAGTTCGTGGTGGTATATCTACATGATATCACTGTTTTTTCAAAGGATGACTCTGAGCATATTGAACATTTGCATCAGAATTTTGACAAGTGTAGCAAGTATGGTCTATCCTTAAATCCTTAGAAATAATTTTTTTCTCTAGAGGAAGGAAAATTATTAGGGCATATTGTAACTAAATATGGAGTTAAGATTGGTCCAAAAAGAGTAGAAGTAATTAACATCATATCCTTACCTCGAAACAAGAAGGAGGTTTAGGTATTCCTTGGGCACATAAATTTTTTGAGAAGATTCATCCCGAATTAGGCAGAAATAGTTTGGTATATCACTGAAATGCTTAGAAAAAATAATGATGTGAAATGGAATCCAGACTCAAGAGAAGCATTCAACTGAATTAAGAGTGCTTTTGCAGAAGCCCCAGTATTGGCAGGACCAAACTATGGTAAGCCTTTCATGATCTTCTCATTTTCATCCCCTCATATTGTAGCTGCGGTTTTATTACAGAAAAATGAAGATGGGTATGAACAACCAATCTCCTTTTTCCTTCAAGTGCTTAGGGATGCTGAGTTAAAGTATAAAATTTTGGAGAAGTAGGCATATGCCCTGGTGAAGTCTCTAAAGGGTTTCAGAATGTATGTGCTACAATCAACAATAACTGCTTTTGTTCCCATGGCCACGATGAAATACATCTTGATTCAAGTGGATAGTGAAGGAAAGAGAGGTAAATGGATCACTAAGATTCAAGAATATGAATTGGACATTCGCCCCATGAAGCTTATCAAAGGACAGGGGTTGGAAAAAATCCTGTCCGAGTCAAACTGCCAAGCCTTGGGCATAACTTTATCTATGAAGGGTGGAGAATTACATGCAAGTATAGATGAGCAACTCAGGATAGAAACTACTACACAAAAAACTCACATGAATTACTTACTTAGTACCTGGTATAAAGATATTTTTGAATACCTTTTAACTCTCAGGTGTCCGCTAAACTTTGATAAGACCAAGTATCGAACTCTGAGGTTGAAGTCCTAGAAATACATCATTGCAAATGGCCGATTATATTGGAAAGACCCTTTGGCAACCTTAATCTTATGCCTCATGGAGTTGGAGGTGGAGGAGGTCATGGAAGAATTCCATGAAGGCATCTGTGAAGGTCATTATAGTTGGCGACCTACAACTCACAAGATACTAAAGGCAGGATTTTTTTGGCCTAGACTATTCGGAGACATACATGCTTGGGTCAGGGCGTGTGAGAAATGTCAAAGGTTTGCTGAAAAACAGAAATTTTCACCCTTACCTATGATCCCAGTGAATATAGAATAACCTTTTCAGCAATGGGGAATTGACTTTATCAGAGAGATTCACCCGGCATCCAATGGTCAACATAAGTGGATCCTCACTGCCACTAACTACTTCTTTAAGTGGGTAGAGGTGATACCCACGAGAAATGCCACTGTTGTAGTTGTTATAAAGTTCCTGGAGGAGAACATCATATCCAAATTTGGCTGCCTAGCCAAAGTTGTGACAGATAACGATCAGGCTTTCAAGTCTGCCAAATTCACCAGTTTCTACCAGCAATACAACATCACCATGGGACATTATATTGCCTACTATCCTCAAGGAAATGGGCTAGATAAGTATTCAAATAAGGCATTGGTAAGGGCATTAAAGAAAGCCATAAATGAAAGTCAGAAAAACTAGGACTCCCAACTAAAGTTCGTACTCTGGGCGAACAGAGTCACTAGTAAAAGGTCAATAGGCAAGTCAGCCTATGAAGTAGTTTATGGCTGAGTAGTTTTTTTTCCAATTCATCTTGCCCTGCCCGTGGTTAGGTTCCTCCAGGATATCCAAGAAGAGCCCAATGATCTCATCATAAGAATGAATCAATTGGTTGAGTTAGAATAAAATCGGAGTCAAGTGAATGACAGGTTAGCAGAATATCAAGAAAAGATGAAAGGCTTGTTCGATCAACATGCAAAAGATAGAGAAATATAGTCCAGGGATTTAGTACTAAGATGGGACATCAAAAGAGAAGAGAAAGGAAAGCATGGAAAGTTTGGCCCGCTATTGTTTGGGCCATTTGAGATTGCCGAGGTGAAAGGAAACAACACCTTCACACTGGAAAACCTACAAGGTGACTTGATCAAGGCACCCATAAATGGGCAGTTCTTAAAACCATATTTTCAGTACTGACCAAGGTCTAGGAGACCCACTAGATATAGCGTATATATATTTGTTGTTTTTACATTCACTTTTACTGTTTCATTTTTCCATAGGAGTGTTTGAAATTTTGAAGAAGCTCTGACTCTCAAGGAACATATGGCAGATGGTCTGCAGGGTTCTCGACACGTTCGAGGATGAAATTTCCATCCCCAGGTGGAGCCAATGTTGTTTGGTCAGCCCGCACCTTAAGAAAAAAGAAAAAGGAGAAAAGCTAAAATAAACAAAGGAAGGATTCATAAAAGATAAGTGGGCTAAGCGAATATAAAGGTAACATGTCATACAAACCCCCTCACAGTAAGAGCACAAAAAAAAGAATGATGGCACTACACAGTTAAATGAAAGTGGGCCGCATTACATATGTCGGACAAACAAAAGTGATTTCCACGTGTATGGATTCCGGGGGTACTAAGGATGGGAGAAAGAAGGTGGAGAGCTACCCCCCGGAACATATGATGTCACTTGATGGTGCGCCAAGGTTTGAGCTTCACGCGGGGTGGTGATGTGTTATGGGAGGGTATCACGAGCCCCCGATGGAACTTTGAGTGGACCCCTCAAGGAAGACATGTGGAGCTACGAAAACAAAAGGTAAGGTAAGTTAAGAAAGCTGGTATAAGACCAATACTGGTACTAACCCGGTGCGTGGCTTGCACCTACCCAGCTCCTGATAGCTAATTACCTACCACCACATGCCCCATTATGGACGTCATTATGACATCAACCCTACAGTTTGCACTTTAACCTCGTTTTCCACAAATCCAGGTCCGTTTAATCCTATTTTATGTCCACTCTGGGTAAAATGCTCATTTTTACGAAATTTTCATGCAGCGAAGCTCAAGTTACAGTACTAGGTCGCTTTCAGCCCACGCGTCGCTTTCCCCCCCAGGTTTCCTCACTATCTGTAGGCATTTAGTCATTCCTTCACCTCACCATTTTCCCTTCTATTTTATTTTTCAAAATAGTCATGGGGAAAGAAAAGCCCAGAAATTCTGAACCTAAAACCCCCCAAGCCCGTCAGTCCAAGGCTGTCCCTGGACCTCAACCCCTCATTGACACTCATGCATGGATTCATGACCCTTTCTACCCCTTCAATGTATCATGTCTTAGGCCCGAGTTGTTTGAATCCTATGTGAAAGGCCAAGACTAGTTCAGGGTCGTCCAGTCAGGCTTGTATTATCAGAGTACACTGACCACATTTCCAGTCCCCAAGTTTATAGGTTGGCTCAGTGAAGCCTATGACAAACACATGGATTTATTCTTGTCGGCACAGGGAAATAAAATTTTTCGTATATATCCCGAGCTCATAAAGGAGGCCCTCTGTTTTGCCCACAGTCAGAGTTATGTCGATTTCACTAAGTTATCCCTCTCTCAATAGTTTTCAAAGCTACCCTGGAAGCAACAGAGTGAATTCCTTAATTTCATTTCATATTTTTGTCTTGCCTCTATCCTGCCTTCAGATATGGTTCCCTTGGACACTTTTAGAGGTAATGTCCAACCTATCATTTCTTTCATTTCAGGGTTACTAGGTCTCAGAGAGGTCAAGCAGGTATCAAAGGAATGCATAGATCTCCTCTGGCTCATGTCTCAAAAGGGTGTTCTTTTGGATATCCCTACTTTCCTGCCCTCCGCCATTCAAACCTAGTTCTAAGAGCTACCCTCTTCTGGGTCCTTCCAGTTCTGTTCATTAGTGTTTTATCTCTTCCTGCATGAGCATGCTAACAAGTTTGAGACTCGAGGCCTCGAAAATATTTTGAGGGTGAAATCCCAACCCAAAAAGTTTTTTGAATGGAATGTCTATGTGTGTCAACAACCCAATGGGAGTGGTTACACGAAGTTCTTGAATGAATTCATGCCCATAGCCTACACCATCATACATGACAACCCTCCGCCCAGGATATTTTTCGAGCAAAAGGAATGGTTGCAGTTCGATGATGAAAATAGTACAGGGGACTGGTAATTGTTTGATGACTACACTAAGATCAGAGTCTATGGCGCAGATGTGCCCCCCTACTACCTGCCAGGGTTTCCTACTATGCAGATTTTTTCCCTTGAGTACATCTGTCAAAACCTGAAGGCCAACCAGTTCCACTTCATCCCTGTGAAGAAAGGATAAATTCTTAAGCTCCCTACCTCTGTCGGCCCCTTCACCATAAATTCAAGGCACTCCCTCTCCACAACGAAAATGCTGCTTCAAGGGATGGATCTGATACAAGGAAAATCTTGGCCCCATGACCCGAAAGGGATCCTTTCCAATAGGAAAAGGAAGATAAAGTTGACTTATTATGTACATGAGTCTAGGCCCTTCATTGAGAGGAGAGCTAACCTTGATACATGGCCTTTGGATTCACATATGGAGGTCGAATATTCAGCTGCAGAAGGAAGGGGCAACACCACTTCCGTGGGAGAAGAAGACATGGACATGGGCAAGGGATCCCATCCCTCCAAGAAACAGAAAACTGATGAAGTGGAGAGTGTATGGGAAGAACCCCAACTGGAGGAGTTGGTCTGATTCGGGGAGCCAGATAGAAGTAAGGCTAGTTTCATAGTTACTTATGACGGTGCCTCCTCATCAGAGCTCTCTAGACTGTCACAGGGAATTTCAATTAATAGAGTTAAAGTGAGGGAAGAAATAGACAACAGAAACATAACGACATGGGAGAAATTACAGGTGGATTTGGCTGGATTCATGAACAATTACCATACTCAGCTCACCACTGAGCTTGATATGGATGACGAGTAGCTAATAATCTCCATCACCGAGGTAGTTCTAGAGCCTACAGCTGAAGGTACTAGCTATCGAGCCTTGGAATTTGCTTTGAATCTGGCTAACATCCCTATAATAGACAAGCTTGGTCTGCACCAATGTATCGGGGATATGTTGAGAGATGAAGTAGTAAAGCTCGCACTCTCTCTGAGGAAGCTCAAAGACAAGTATAATGCGACGTTGGAAAATCAGAGGAAAGAAAGAGCTAGTGCCAAAGCTATAAACAACAATCTGAAAAATCTCAGGAGGTTAGTAAGGGGAAAGGGGGGCGACAAGGGTGTGGTTCAGAAGAAGCTCCTATTTGATCTGGAGGCAGAGAACTCTGAATCGAAGAAAAGGCTAAACATCTCCCATGGAGAGCATGTGCAAATGGATGAGCTAGTCCAGATGGAAAGAGAGAAATCAGCTCTAGCTGATTCATTAGTTAAAGAATGAGAGGGGAACGCCAAGATGACCGTGGAGATGTCCGGTTTAAGGTAGAGGTTGGATGATTTGTATGGGAAATGGGACAAACATGTATGTGTGACTCCAACCTTAAAGGACCCTGGCACTACTCCAGAGCAACTAACTAAAGCGTTGTCAGACTTGCAGGTTTCGGAAAATGAAGCCATGACAACTCGCCTCAGGATACAATAACTGGAAGCTAAGCTGGTGACAAATGATAAGGTGGTAACAGCGTTGCAAGACGAGGTCGAGAAAACCAAAAGAGAAAATTTGATACAGGAACATATCATCAAATAATTGAACACCCGGATGAAGGGAAATGTGACCCTCCTATAAGCTAGGTGCCTCATCTAGACAGACATCATATCAAAGGTGAGAAAACACTAGAAATATTTCACTCTAATGGATGATAAGAAGATCACTATCCATTTTTTCAAAGTAAATTTGCAAGAGGGATAGGAGGAAGCAACAACCAAGGTGGAAATGGCCAAAAGGTATATCAGCTACTTGACTAGATTGGACCCTGAATAGCTTCTCACTCAGGGAATCAAAGACTATTTTAGAGGAGTGATGGAGGTCATGAGAGTAATCGAGAGGGAGAATAGGCGTGCAAACGCACTGAGTGGTCTAGAATAGGTGGCTGGGGGGTTGAAAAATTTTATCATGAGTAGGATGAGCTGGTAAAGGTAGGCCTTCCATAATGTTGGGAACCTAAAATGTCTACATTTATAAGGCTATTGGACTATGAATAGAAATTGACAGCCATCATGAACCAAACTGATTTAACTTTGGAGAAAAATTCCCGCCTAAGGGTAGAAACAATAATTGCCTCCCTAAGCAAGGAGTTATCTCTTCTCTGCCAAATTAAATAGCACTTGGCCGTCCAAGTAGACTACACTGAGATAATAGATATTCAAGCCTTGGTGGATGCTTTTGTCACTATGCCATCAGCAGGAGAGAGTATATGGCAGAAATGCAGTGAATATATCAACAATCCGGCCTCCACATCATCTCGCTAGTCACAACCTCCTCCCAGTCACAAAGACGGTCCATCCTCTTCATCAACACTTCTCAGTAAATCGGCAGCAAGCACTCCTCTTCGTCCCAAAAAATGACACTCATATCTTGGCCCAGGTGGCCACTTTTTCTTTTTATTTCTTTAATGTTGTAAAAATGGGTGAAATATTTATTTCACCCTCTGCATTTTTATTTTCCTTTTGATGGTTATGATTTCGGTTAAATGCCTTCGTTAAGGCTACTATGCAGATGATGACAGGCCTTATTCCTCACTGTCATTTTTTTTTTTTGATGGAGAACCCAAACAGAAAGATGCTTTGAAGGGGAATATTTTGTCTAAGAAGTATCTTTTCACAAGGCTCAGCAAAAAGATATAAGAAATGAAATATGAAGCTGAGAAAGGGTTCCATATTTTCCAGAGAAGAATTTCTAGTTGTGAATTTTCCTTTTTGTAAAGTTTTGAGATACGTTTACTGTGTATGTTGGAAGAGCCCATATGATAATAGAAGTGAAGCTATTCTCTTGTGCAATGGATTCCAAGTGAGATGAGTTATAGTCTGCATTTTCTTATTTGTATTTTAATATAAATGTTCTTTTGTATTTCCATCACTTTTCTTGTATCAAAAGCTTTCGGAATGTGAGTGTCGATATTTAGATATGATTTTATCATAAAGGGTACTCATATCTAATTGTCTGCTATACTTTAAATATGGCTCGAGGCATGATATTCAGTTCATGTTATATTTACATTACTATCTTTCCTCTTATGTTAGTTGGGTGGATTATTATGCTAGTGTAAGCCTACCTCAAGCTAGCATTTCCTTTCATGTTCTACCATTGTTTCCACATTCATTTATCTCGGTAACTGTTACTAGTCTCATGCTTGGCCCTTTTCACAGTAGTTGGCTTTATGTCTGCTTATAATGCTCACTTATAGAACCTTCTATTATATCATTGGAACTCATTATTATCCATTTTTTGTCTCTGATATCTTGGTCCCACACCAGAAAACTTCAATTTCCTTTCATATCAAGAGGTCATATATTGTCAACTATAATACGGCCCTTCCAAAACCTCTTGTCTTAAGATGTCCTAGGCACTCGTCTTTGACAACTCAAGGTTGTCTCTAGGAGCTACAATAGGAGGAAGGTAAGCACTGCCAGTACGCTTGGCTTCTATTATTGATCTTTCTCATTGGGTGGAGGACATCGTAAGAGACTCAGTTCCCAGAGATCGAGCTGAAGATGTGTGAAGCTACGCGCTATGAAAAATTGTGGAGACTTGATGCGCGCCAAAGAAAGAAATATTTTTTGGGTTCTATATGATGCTACTTTGAATCAAGCAATGCAGTCAAAGCCACACATGTCATCTACATTATATGACTAATACAAGATGGTAGAATATTTTAAAGCTAATTCTAGAATATCCACATCTGCGCAAACGACGTTGTAGAAGGAGTACGGTATGAATTACCATAACTAGTGATGAAATATGATTTGCTTCAAGTAATAGCAGAATGCTTTCCAGCCTAGTTGACACCAGGCACACCCAAAAAATAGTGCACTGGTAGCAAAATAGGGAAATCAACGGAGAAAGCCACAAAGAAAGTGACAGAGAAAGTGACAGAAAAGGTCACAGAAAACGAAGAAACCCTCACAACCACTGGAAAGACTTTAGAAATCGACACACTGACGGAAAATAATGGATTTATGCCGAAGGATACAGAGGAAGATGAAACTTATAAATTAACCAAGCATGACTCTCAGGCCACTAGAGGATCGCAGAAAAAGAGGAAAGGTTCCAAAGAGGCAGGGTAGGAGGTCTTGATGCTGACATAAGATGATTTGAACGAGATAACATTCACTATCATGTCTTTGACTGAGGATTACTAGATAGACATGGAGGTTCATTACAATTCTGCGCTAAAATGTGTCCAAGTTGGATTGTAGTAGTTAAAGGCATAGGCGATCCAGATTCAAGGGATTGTTACTTAGGCGAGCCAGACTAGCACACAAGTCACGAGCACGTATCTGTTAGATGTTTCTCTACCAGCCTCAAGGGATGGACACTTTGTCCAAATCCCCTTGCTAGCTATTCAGATTGACGTCAACTGACATCTCCAATTCATAGGAATAGGTGATGTTCATATTAACCTTTCTGTGTTACCTATAGGAAAATACACCTTATGCACTCAATGATCGCATACGAGCTTCAGTATAGGAGGCTACCGTGCACATGAATACAAGGGAAGCACAACAGCAGGCCAAGAAATCACATCAACAACAACAAAAATTAGAAGCAGCTTGCCCAGAAGCAGAATCCCAGCGCACTGTGCTGAAGGCTAAAATTCACAAATTTTTCCAAGATATTCCGGTTGTCTTGGCCACAACTACACCCAAAGAAAAGTTAGAAGGATTGGCTGTCATGGTGAAAGAAACACATGTGGAGGTGCAAATGGTCATAACATAATATGAGCAGCAGCTTGCAAACCTTCATACAAAGTTTCAGCTAGAGACACCACTAGAGGTTCACACGTAGAGAGAAGTTGAAGCTAAACAAGCCCGAGATAGTATAGTTGTTGCAGTCACCCAATGTGACAATCTACTTGATGATGCCATGAGTGTTTGGACATTAGTCCAAAATGGTCTAGTCATGAAAAAATTGCGTGACACACTCCACTAGAAGGAGAAGCAATTTGAGGAAATCAAGAGAGTGGCTCCCATGTTGGTTCTTTCTCAGCGCCTCACTCATCTGCAAGAGTGCAGAACCATTCAGAAATAAATTGTAGATTTGTGTTGGAAGGAACAACTACTGAAAGATCGCATGCAACCATGGGAAGAAGAAGCACTTCAACTTTCGCATATGTTGCACAAAAAATTGAAGACCATCCAGCAAACTCAGTGCAGCATCAAGATGGCCACTAAAGGGCCTACCACAAAAAAATTGGTTCATCAAGCGTAGGGCACCGTAGTAAAATTTTTAGAGTTAGTGTAATATTCCTAAATTAGCATGTATCTAATTGGAATATTATTTTTTCTCTTGACATGTAGTTAGATGAATAAAGGGGTAGGAAGGCCCATAAATATTTTAAGTTGGCATAAAATCCCTCTTAATGTTAAAAGGGATCATATTCATAGCTGGATTAAGCACCCTCGTGTGTGAACAGGGGCTAATGCATATGGACAAGGTCAATTTTTACCAAGTCAAAAACTCTGGTATGGGAGGAGTGGATCATCAATGGAGACAACACAGTGTGAATGGGAGGAATATTCCATGATGGTGGAAACCATGATGAGTGGGACCCAATATGAGAAGGCTCACACTTGTTTATAAGGAGGGCAAGGCAGCCACAGTGAGGCATTTTATTGATTATTTATTTTATGGTCTGCATGACTATTTTGCATTCTTCATCTCTTTAGTTGAGATTGTTGTGTTGTTTAGCACCGGGTGTTCCTGAGCGGGAATCCCATCTCCTTTCTTGAGAAGCCTCTTGGACGAGAATTGTACGATCATTTCTACTATCATGCTTAAGGCCAAGCTTTAGTATATAGCTACAACGAAATTTATGCAGAGTATTGTGTTGAGTTGTAGGGTGTTACAGTGGAGGGTTGAGAAACCCACTTCTGGAGCTAGTTTTTCAGAGGAGGAAGCATTCTACTCTTTGGGAGATCAGCAAGGGAGATTATTGAGCTTTCTTTCACATCTTCGCACTAGGCCAAAATAATAACATCATCTACAGTGCAATATCCCTCTTTGACTACGTTATTTCAGTGAGAATTTGTAGTGGGGGTTTCAGTGCTTGATTTGAGGGTAAGATCTTCAGTGTTAGGATCAACCTTCCACTTGAAGGATCTATTGGAGGATATCTATTCATTATATGTATCATATACAATCATATTCATCCATTTATTCAGTAGTAGTTGCTATTCATCCCTAGGGCTGCATTCCGACATTTTGATATTTTTGTATATTTCAGGAAATCCTCTCCGGGTTGTCTTGGAATTGTGTAAAAGAGACTAGATCTCAGTTTTTCAGCTCTCTTGAGTAATATATTAGCAGATCCATTCTTATCTCTATTTCTGTAGTATAAACCCTCATTAAAATTGTGTTGTTACTTGCTTCATAATTTCTGTGTTTCAATAGTTATGGGGTTGTAGTGTTTTTGTGTTGTTTTGGGCATTGGGAGGCTTGTTTAACGAAGCAAAAATGATTTGTTTCATATCTCCTTGCATATTTTGTTGCTATTATGTATAAATTAATGGATCCATGGGCTATTATTGACTACTATAACATAATTTTCTGAAAAATGTGTTTTTTGTGCCTATATTGCTGATTTTCCCATTTAGGAATATTATAGTGGTATCAGAGCATAATCTTGGCTCAACCTATGAGTTTCAAGCCAATATGCTATAAAAAGAATAAGAGTAGAAAAATAGGTCTAAAATTATGGAAGGAGTGAGCTTTGTCTCATCAGTTCTCAGATCTATGAAGAACCTCTCCAAGGAGGTCACAAAGATGAAAGAGGAGAGATGCAATGAAACCATTAAATGGTTTCAATAAGAGGAAGGTCCATGTACTTCCTATCATCAGAAGAAAGAATTGGTGTTGCATATAAATCCAAAGAAATATACCATGCCATTCTCTTTTAAGGGAGAATACAAGAAGCATGGAGGGCACTTGGAGCATGAAACTCTAAGTGAATACCTGGCAGAATATAAGTCTCAACCTATAGCTTTCAAGGATACTCTAACTCTCCCATAGTTCTTTCAAGTAGAAGAAGAAAGGAGACCTTGCAGCAATAGGAAAATAAAGTGTAATAGATTTCTATTGTCTAACTTTGATGGGTCATCCACATGTACAGCAAGGGCTTTGGGAATGAAGTTAGATGCATTCTTCCTACTATATCCAGTGGTAGAGAAGCTATTGATATTGTAGTGATGCACCTTGAGGGTGAATCAATCATATGATGGTTCAGTCATTTAAGTCATGCAAGAGTGACTGCATTTGCATATTTTACTCAAAGGTTGATCAATAAATTTGACAAGAAGAAATCAGAGGAGAAGAGGCCTTCACCACCACTTGCTACAGGAGAACTTGCATTAGGAGAAATAACACTTTCACCTTTTCAAAGTGGTCTTGATCTCTTGAAATTTAGAGCCCTGTGCACTATTCTGAAGATGCATGAGGAGGGGGAGACTTGTACCAACGCTGATGCAGCCATAGAGGAGCAACCATCATCATCAGTAGTTGGGTAAGTCATCACAGGAGAGGAAGGAACCCTTGTAGCAATACAAGATGTTCCTAAGCTTTACCAAGGTATGCATATGTTTCCACTTTCTATTATTTTAGCACATCTTATGGAGGGTTGTGGGAATATGCCATTGCATGACCAAGGGTCAAAGCATATTGCTGATTTGGAGCAGTTGATTATCACTACGCTGAACAACCCTGAGTTGTTCAACGAGGGAATAAACAATCATCCTAGTTATTCATTATTGAGATGCACACAACTCTTGGGGTTGGAGTGTGGATTCCTAGAGGATATGATGAGCATTGTCCTAAAAAACCCAATGTAGAACTATATATTCAACATTAGGCATGAGCATGAGACAAAAAAAACACCATTATGGAGATTAGCAGCACTATCATTGAGCATCAGTGATGAATTGGGGCTCCAACCATTTTTAGAGCATTCTAATGACCATTAAACTTGTGTGACATTGGATGAGAATATTATTGATGAGATACATCTTATCTTTCAGCATTGTGATGGATCTTTTTTTATGAGAATTTTACAACTCTATGACAAGATTTTTCCTTCAGCATACTTGGATCCTTATGGATTCAATATGGTCATTGGTGAGTGGTATTCACTTGGAGATCTCCAAGGGATTGAATTTCAACATCCCATGAAATGAAAAGGTAGAAATATGATATGGGAGGATGGTGTTCTCCATTAGAGGAGTACCAAGATGAAGCATGGTAGGGAACACCCACATTTGGATGAAAGGGTGTGGATGGTAAGCAATAGGTTGGTGGGTCAGCTACATATCTATGACACAGGGAAATAGGAGGCATGACTGTGTTGGCTACTCTTGAGAGAGTTTGTCCATCATGTGACATGTCCATCTTCTAAGTGTATGTTGGTGGGTGTAAATTGGCATGGCACTTGCATCATATGGAAGTAAGGAGTTTGGGTGCATTATGTTGATATGACATTCTTGATGTCAATCATCATATCTTCACCTCATTTTTTGTATGATGGAAGTGTGAGGGAGCAGCAAGAGTTATTGTTGCTTTGGCTACTCTTGGGACAGTATGGGAAAAATTTCTCCCATACTTGGCATGATATTTCAGGAGAAAGGGACCACACAATCAAAGTGAAAATAGGCTACCCTTCAGCATTGGAGGATCAGGAGGTACTTCCACATAGGAAGGAGACTTCCACACATAGCAACAAGATGGTGGATGAATTTGGCATATGGCATGCCAAATAATGGATTCATGAAGTGGCAAGAGCCTTATCACTAAGGCCAACAACGTTGTTACTTGGGAGTATACATTTATCGATGGAGTGTTCCAAGGGGAGTATGCATCCCTTCTTTTTTCAGATATTTATGAGGAGATTCTCTCGGGAGGGATTATCTATGGAACTCACTTTCAAACTACTCACTATGCATCATAAGAAATGTATTTATGTACTTATTGATCATTTCATAAAGTATTTTCATCTTCTCACCCTCTATGTACAGTGCATTACTCCACAAGAGGGCAAGATTATCTTTCGGTTTCATGGTCATTCTAGGACCAACATTTGTGATGGATATGAATTTCCTTTGCATGACCTTGGGCAAGTATGGTGTTATTCTTATCATGCTTAGCTGATATATAATGTTATTTACTACCTCATAGTAGATGAGAAAACATGCACAACTAGGAACTTGTTGGGAGACAACTTTCCACATGATGTTCTAAAACAACAGTTGGTAAAACGACTTTGTATCCACTGGAGAAATCATTGGTATTATCCAAAATTGCACATAACCTTCAACATTTTTCTGATTTGGATGCCATATGGTGATGATTTACCATTCACTTTACATGGGATGGTTTGGGCCAACATGATTCATGACTCTAGAGAGAGGATCTTTGAAGATCCAATCTTCTTCTTACCTCTTGAGGGAAACATTATTGTAGCCCAAAATCAGTAGCTACTATACACTTGTCATAAGTGGAGAGAGAGACAGCATGGGGTAAACCATTTCATGAGTTACCATTTTGGAGGGTGGCTCATTCTATATGGATAATAGCTTGGGGATGGGAGATTCACATGGGAATGATAGTTCCCAACATATTTCATATTCCATGCCTCAACAAGGTCTCTATACAACACACTGTTGCCTCCATGGGTTTTTTACTTCTACATGATGATAGCTATTTGGGATGGTTACCAAAAGATAACTTTCATACTTGGGCAGGGCAACTTCGAGATTTATTAATGAGACAACATCTTGTTCCTTGGAGGAGTTTATCATATGAGGATGCTATAGGAGGAGAAGAGGAGGGTCTTCAGTTCTATCCTTGTAGTTGCTTGAGGACAAGCAACATTTGGGAGGGGAGGACTTTAATATTCCTAAATTAGCATGCAGCTAAATATTAATTTTTCTCTTGACATGTAGTTAGACGAATAAAGGGGTAGGAAGGCCCATAAATCTTTTAAGTAGGAATAAAATCCCTCTTAATGTGAAAATGGATCATATTAATCACTGGATTAAGCACCCTCATGTGTGAACAGGGGCTAATGCATGTGGAAAAGGTCAAGTTTGACCAAGTCAATGGAGCTGGTATGGGAGGAGTGGATCATCAATGGAGACAATGCAATGTGAATGTGAGGAAGATTCCATGATGGTGGAAACCCTAATGAATGGGACCCAAGGTGGGAAGGCTCACAATTTTTTATAAGGAGGGAAAGGTAGTCGTAGTGAGGCATGTTATTGATTATTGATTTTATGGTCTGCATGACTATTTTGCATTCTTCATCTATTTAGTTGAGATTGTTGTGTTGTTTAGCACTGGGTGTTCCCGAGCGAGAATCCCATCTCCTTTCTTGATAAGCCTCTTAGAGGAGCATTGTACCATCATTTCACTTGTTAAGTCCCTATATTAATAGTGTAGCCCCTTATTATGTTAGTGTAGCCCCCCTTATTGTTATTATTGTACCCCTGTAACCCCCATATTGTTATTATTGTGCCCTTACATTATTATTGTTAGGTCGGCTAGGATTACATTGTGGCTCCACTAGGATTATATTGTGGCCCCATGGACTCCTATATATAGAAGGAGGTTTTGTTCATTTGTATCATCCAAGAATTGTTCATTTATGTAATGTATTGGAGGTTTCCCTCTCGAAGTGGCTTATTTCTAAGGCGTTCATATCTCTTTTCTTCTATTTTTGGAGCTGGTTACACAACATTTGGTATCAGAGCTTTGGGATTCTAGGGTTTCGCTGCTCCAAACAGGTCATCGTGGAATTTTCGCTATAACTTTTTTTCTACGAAGCTTCAGAAGCTGAAATTTCAAGGGTGCGAAGCTGAAATCTTGAGGAAGGTTTTCTAAAAATTTCAGATCTTGTTTCGCAATATTTGAGGAGATATCATCTGTGGAAGTTAGGTATTTTTTCAGGCTCATAAACAGGTCATCGTGGAATTTGCACTACAAATTTTTTTGTACGAAGGTTCAGAGTCTGAAATTCATATTGTGCGAAGCTGAAATCGTGCGGAGATTCGTCAAAAAATTTCAGAGCTTGGTTCGCAATATTTTTGGAGATATGATCTGTGGAAGGTAGTGCTTTTTCAGGCTCCTGAATTGCATCTCAAAGAGGTGATCGTGGGAAAACTTCAATAACTCTCTCTCTGGGCATTGGATTGAAGTGCCGTAAAAATTGGTCACAAGTACACAGACTGAAGTTTCTGAGCTATCAATTTCAGAGACAAAGGACAAAACAGTGACACGGGGCAAGTCGTACAAGTTCGCTCTACTGAACCAGTCCAGAATTAGGTCATTGTGGGAGATTGGACACAAATTTGTCTTGGAGAATTCAAATCAGGTCAGACCTGTGGCATTTGAAAGAAG